>VWYK01058298.1:114-19249 GCA_013399775.1 Semnornis frantzii | reverse complement strand
TGGAACTGGATGATCCTTGAGGTCCCTTCCAACCTTACCATTCTATGATTCTATATCACATCCGTTTAGCAAGGAGCATCCTTATTCTCAGTGAGATTATGGGCAGATTTTCCAAGAACAAGGGACAAATTCTGCTCCAATAAAGGCTAAATTCTGCTCTGCTTTGTTGTGATGTTTTTTTCACCCAAGTGCAATTTCATCTTTTCACTGAGGTTACTCAAGCAAAGACAAAACAAGTGTCCCGTTCTGGACTAGATGACCTTTGGTGGTCACTTCCAACCCAGACCATTGTATGATTCATGTGACTGTAGTATATTTATCTGCTCCTTCTTTTTTTTTCCCCCCCCCTGAAATTTACTTCCTTCTTTCACAATTTTTATCTCTATTAACCATACCCAGTGTTTCGTGTTAAGAACTGCACCCTACACAGCTATGAAGACACGGGAGCATGAAATAAAAGCAGTTCGGATTCTGTATAATAATATTGTAACACTTCATCAACACCACAGGTTTAATTTGTTCAGGGTCATTTGAAGACAGAATTTGTTAAATTTGATGCATTTTCTACTTTGAACCACAGATTGGTAGAAATCTTGGAAATTGACCCATTACATTTAATTAAAACACAAAAATGAAAATGCTGCTGTTCTCTCCCTCATCCTTTCACAGAATCACAGAATTGTCAGAGTTGGAAGGGACCACAAGGATGATTCAGATCCAACTCCCCTGCCATGGACAGGGTTACACCTCACACTAGATCAGGTTGCTCAGAGCCACATACAGTCTGGCCATAAAAACAGGAATGGAGCTTCCACCACCTCCCTGGGCAACCTGTTCCAGTGTCTCACCATCCCCATGGTGAGGAACTTCTTTCTAATGTCTAATGTAAATCTACCCTCCACTAGTTTGGATCTATTCCCCCTAGTCCTGTCACTAGCTGACACCCTTAAAAGTCCCTCACCAGCTTTTTTGTAGCCCCCCCCCCTTCAGATACTGGAAGGCCACAGTAAGGTCTCCTTGGCACCTTCTCCTCTCCAGACAGAACAGCCCCAACTCTCTCAGTCTGCCCTCATAGGAGAGTGCCCTCATAGGAGAGGTGCTGCAGCCCTCTGATAATCCTCGTGGCCCTTCTCTGGACACACTCCAGCACATCCATGTCTTTCTTCTAATAGGGATCCCAGGACTGGACACAGTACTCCATTACTGCAGAACTTGACACAGTACTTTGCATTTTTCATTTTCTCAAAACATGGATTAAAGTTTAATTGAACTATTGCTTATGAGTTTTAGTCAAAAAAATACAGTGTATAAGGTGGTAAAATACTTGAAACACTAAGTAGTCAACAAACGGTACTTCATTAATTTGCATTGTTCAGGAGCTGGGACAGAGAAAAAATTATGCTGTTAAAGCACCAGGCTGAAAGACTTTGGAGCAGCACCTACATAGCTATCCTGCCCTAGCTCAATATCTCTACCTTTTCCCATGAACATATCCTTGAAGCTGTCCAGCCCAGCACCACAACACTCCCTCCACACCTCACCCAACCTCACCCCAAGCCAACATTTTGGGAGCCAGGATTTGCAGCTCCAAACTAGTTAGTTCATTTCCCACGGAGTACCACTTCATCTTTCTCAGGAGCCACTGCCTGCCAGCCAGCTGCCATTTTGTGCAGCAGCACTGACATCATATGCTGTAGCAGAATGAAACCCTGTATGCTCTTAGAGAAGCTGCTATTTTTGGTTCTTCTCTTCCTTTTTTTCTCACCTATGTTGAGGAACCAAAGCTATTCAAAATGACTGCCTCCATTTGTTCAAGGTATGGAAAACATTTTCTTTCCTTTCGAGGGTAGGATAAATCTCACAGTGTAAAGGTGCAGCTGCCAGCAGGTGAATGGTCACCATGTCACAGAATCACAGGATGTTAGGTGTTGGAAGGGACCTCGAAAGCTCATCCAGTCCAACCCCTGTGCCAGAGCAGGATGATCTATAGCAGATTACACAGGAATGCATCCAGACAGGTCTTGAATATCTCCAGAGAGGGAGACTCCAAAACCCCCCTGGGCAGCCTGTTCCAGAGTTCTGTCAGCCTCACAGGGGAAAGAAAAAATTTCCTCATGTTTACATGGAACTTCCTATGCCTCAGCTTCCACCCACTGCCTCTTGTCCTGTCATTGGGCATCACCCAGCAGAACCTGGCTCCAGCCTCTTGGTACTCACCCTTTACATATTTATAAACATTGATAAGGTCTCCTCTCAGTCTCCTCTTCTCCAAGCACCAGTGCCCCAGTTCCCTCAGGCTCTGCTAGTAAGGAAGATGTTTCACTCCATTAATAATTTTCGTGGCTCTGTACTGGACTCTTTCAAGCAGTTCTATGTCTTGGACTGAGGCACTGAGAACTGGACACAATACTCCAGATGTGGCCCCACCAGGGCGAAGCAGAGGAGGAGGAGAATCTCTCACAACCTGCTAACCACAGCCCTTCTAATACAACCCAGAATGGCATTGACCTTCTTGGCCACAACAGCACATTGCTGGCTCATGGTCAACCTCCCATCCACCAGGTCCTCTTCATTGCTCTCCAGCAGGTCATTCCCCAGCCTATACTGACACCTGGGGCTGTTCTTTCCCAGGTGCAAGACTCTACACTGGCCTTTGTTGAATTTCATTCCTGCTCAACCCTCAGCCTGTCCAAGTCTGGCTGAATGGCAACACAGCCTCCTGGTGTGACAGCCACTGCACCCAGCTTGGTGTCTCAGCAAACTTGCTGACAGTGCACTCTGTGCCCTCATTCAGGTCCTTGATGAATATATTGAATAGAACTGGTCCCAGGACTGATCCCTGTGGGACTCCACTAGTTACAGGCCATCAATCAGACTCCATCCCATTGACCACAATTCCCAGGCTTCTTTCCTTCAACCAGTTCACAATCCACCCACACCTCATGTCATGGCCCTCGGTCTTCAGATGGGGTCCCATCCATGGGACACCAGTGCAGCAGGGAACCCAGGTGCTTTCTAATGCTAGGATTATGTGAAGCAAGAAGAACAGAAGGAAGCAGATAGGCTTCATGCCCATAAAATGGTATCTCTCTTGGGGCTTTATTACCTCTTTCACCTGTGAGGCGGATAGCCTGAGTTTCCAAAATGAGTTGGTGCTAAATGCCAGACTCGCTGGTAGAAAATGCATTAAGCTATTTGGGTAGAGCAGCTAACAATGTTTGTTTTCCAAAATGATATTCAAGCTGAGACATGTTTTTAAGAAAGGAAGTTTTTGCTTTACAAGATCTCTGAGGTACAAAAATGGAAACTGCTCATTTGTATCATGGAAAAAAAAATGGATAGATACTATTTTTTGGTGGTACTCAGAGATTTACACTAAAAATACCAAACTTGACTCTTCCTTAAACTTCAGTTTTTCTAAGAGGTGTATTGTTTTATGGCTAAATTTTCATAAGAACCTCTCTTTTTTTCCATGTAATACCATCATAATTAGGTTTATCTGGAGCCCTCAGAAGTGGAGGCCTCAGTGTGGAGTAGTTGGCAGAAGATGTCCACTTGGGAATCTGACCAATCTGAGAAAGCCCAAGTCTTTCAAACACCATGATATAATCCAAAATGGATCTTTCTAACTTTTTGTGGTAATAGGAGCTAATGCAGATTCAACTGGAAAAGAGAAGCACTCCAAGTCAAGATGTGAAAACTGGATTTGACAGAGCAAGTATTGTTTGCTAATTTGGCAGATAATGTCATTGTATAGGCAAAGCAAAGCAAATACGTGTGTGCATTTAGAACCTGAAATGAATTAATGTTCCTTTCTTCTGATCCTTAGCACTGTTTATATGCTCATGTTAAGCTAAACCATTTCAAACCACCCCAAACTGCTCAAAGCAGTGAGGATGTTTTCATCTGGAATATTATTGGATTATATTTCATATAAATAATTCATCTACTTTTCCTAATTCTAGGAACACTTTTTTTTCCCCTGTCTCAAGGTGACTTTGAACCTTGTCATTTTACAGCAGACTTCAGATGTTTTCATCACTCTGTTTGCAAGTACCATTTCAGTGGTTAATCACATCAGGGACAGCTGTCTCTGGGGTGCCCTTTTTGATACTGGGATGGAAAAGGCTTCTACAGACCCTTCTTTTGGGGTTTCAAGAACAAAATCTACCACTGACATATGCCCTGCAGAGAGGACAAACCAGTAAAATGATATCACGACTATTAAATGGGTTCAACTATTTTTGTCTTTTGTATTTTTCCCGTTTCAATAATTTTTTTGGAACCTGCCCCACCACCATTGATTCTAGCCCAAGAGAAGGAAGCAGAAAATCAGTCACTGTGAGAGTAAGAAGCACTACACAGCAAACTGCTTTCACCTCCCAGGAGAAACTGAAATACGTTCCCAAAAAGAGGACTTAGAAACTTTACTCTAAATTGCAAGAATGTGAATTATTCCTGTTAGAGGCAGAGCAGGAGAGAGAAGTGAGGATAGCTGTAGTTTCTCATCACAGCACTATTCTTCCCTTCACCACTTACCAATATGTAAACTTTGTTTTCTCAGGAGTAATGATTTTACAGCCACTGGGGACAATAGGGAATGTCAGATAAGAGACTCATTACACATCAAAACAGCTCAGCCTGACAAGACTGGGACAAAATTCAGGAAAAATGAGTGCAATTTTATTTGGTTATATCTTGTTTAAAAGTGGCCACTAAACAATAATATAATGTGTTGGATTTTTATTTAAACCCTGTGCTCAAAGTACTCTTCCCCCCCCTTTTTGTCACAGCTGAAGCTTTACTGAAAAAAGAAAGCAGCATCCAATGCTGCCATCTCGTTTTCGACTTTGAGGAGGGAATTCCAAAGCAGAGGAAAGTTCAGATCTAAACTTTGTGTCTCCTGCTTATCTCTTCCTGCATTCCACCACAGGTTGCAGAAGGAGGTAGCTGGCAACACATATATAGCTTTCAGCTACTGTATAATGGATTTTGACACAGGCCACAGTGGTGATGACCTGCATGAAGTGGACACCTGTTATGAAATCTCATATGATTTTGCAAAGAGCTCATGATAAATGTTGCCAGTTGAACAGTCAAGCTCTACAGGCTATGAATTCGTAATGGGTTTCTTGGTTGTGACTACTTGTGCCAGGATACATAGATTGAGAAATTAAATCCAGATGATAGCCAAATCCCTGTTTCTATGCTGCAAAGTCACAAGCCACACGAACGGTCTGAAAAGGTCCCCAAACTTTGAGCTGCAAAGGAGTTTACAACAATGCTATTGGCTGAGGGAAATTTTTTAGTGTCTCTGCTTTGTGTAAACTAAACATTTGTTTGGGATATTTAACACTGGGGAAGTGTGTGCACTGGGTAGGCACAATCCCAAGCACAAATACAGGCTGGGTGGTGAATGGCTGGAGAGTAGCCCTGAGGGGCTACCTGGGGGTCTGGGTTGATGAAAAGCTCAACATGAACCTACAGTGTGAGTGCAGCCCAGACAGCAACCGAGTTCTGGGTTGCATTAAGAGCAGTGTGGGCAAGGGAGGGGATTCTACCCCTTTACTCTGCTCTCATCAGACTCCATCTGGAGTCCTGTGTGCAGTTCTGGAGCCCCCAGCAAAGGAAGGACATGGAAGCGTTGGAGCCACTCCAGAGGAGCGCCACGAAGATGCTCAGAGGGCTGCAGAAGCTCTGCTATGAGGACAGGCTGAGAGAGTTGGGGCTCTGCAGCCTGCAGAAGAGAAGGCATCCAGGAGACCTTAGAGTAGCCTTCCAGTATCTGAAGGGGGCTCCAGGAAGGCTGGGGAGGGACTATCGACAAGGTCTTGTAATGACAGGACAAGGGGCAATGGGTTTGAACTGACAGAGGGGAGATTGAAACTGGATGTTAGGAGGAAGTTGTTTGCAGTGAGGGTGGTGAGACACTGGCACAGGTTGCCCAGGGAGGTTGTGGCTGCTCCCTCCCTGGAGGTGTTGAAGGCCAGGTTGGAGGAGGTCTTGAGTGACCTGTGCTAGTGGGAAGTGTCTCTGCCTATGGTAGGGGATTGGAACTGGATGATCCTTGAGGTCCCTTCCAACCTTACCATTCTATGATGCTATAATTCTATGAACACTGGCTGTACTTTCTTAGTGGAAATTTTTGTGATTAACCACTCAATATACCAAGGTCCTCATCATCTAAAGAATCCTTCCTTCCACTCTAAAAGAATTGCTCTTATACAATATGTTGGAATTGTTTTTGCACAGAGAAAACAGAGATTTACAAAACAGAATACAAAATATCCTTTTCTCTTTGGTTCTATACTTATGTCTCCCTGAATGTCTCAGATTGAGCATGTCCGCTTTGAACATTCAGCTGGTTGATCACTAAAGAATTTTGTCTGTCAGTCAGCTCTACTTTTGTGATGGTTTCCACTGTACTTGTGTCAAATGAACATGGAATCCAAATGATCTTAAAGGAATACTGGAGGGCCTGGCAGATCTACCACATCCCTATTTGATATTTACTATGTGTTAAAATGCTGACATCTTATAGAAACAATGGGTAGTACAGAGCCCTACTCAACCTCCAAACTCATGAAAGTGAGGAAAAAATGCAATCATTCCATAACTTTAAGAATCATGAATGGAAAATGAAAAGTAGATCAATATAGCAGTTGGAGAACTCAAATAATTACAGAGGATGTTTACTACCCCAGCTACTGCTTAACTATGATCCAGACAACCTGCTAAACAGCTTTCTGTAGTGCTTTCCTATTCATTTAATCCAAGAGGCAAACCATGATCTCTGTGCCATAGCCAGGCCTAGAGAGAGCAGAAAGACTCACAGAGACCACAGATACACATATAAACTGGGAAAACTTCTTCACTGTAAGTAAAGGGGGATCAGATGGTCAGCTTCCACTCTAGATTTCTGAAGCTAAAGTTTTACTTCTTTCAAAGCATTGAGTCAATAATAATAACAATTACAGTAGCTCAAGAGATAACAGTACTCTGGCGAATAATATAAATCATACAGCACTGGTCCATCCTCAACCAAATTGACTGCAGCCTTTGGTATTTCTTTAATTATTTTCTGATGTAACTTTGGGCTCTTGACTGGAGGAAAAATCATAAGAAGGTTCGTTTTAGTTCAAAAGCAGCTCCGATTCCAACGATGTAACACTGACAGGTCAAAGATGATTTACTTTGAGCTATGAGTAAAACAATAAATCATTCACTGTTTTCTGGACGTGTAACTGCAAATTCCTTTGTTAAACCTATTTGCTTGCCAGTTGCACTGTGAATTATAGATTAATTACTCAATAACGGTTCTGAAGGTGATGCCTGATTGAGGATGCAGACTCTCTCCTCGCCAAGTGAAGTCAAACACAGGAGTTTAGATTCAATCTGGCTTTAGCATATGAGCCACTCTACAAAGGGATCGTAAAACAAAGTACAACGTGACAACCGTGGCTACCACTGATGTTCCTTGTGCAAAAGAGACAAGATACAGCAGTATCTACCATGGAGAACCAGATGGAGAGGGTCTTATAGATGCTTGGTGTCCTGATTCAGACACATCTGCTCGGGTGGATTTATTGCACTCCAACAATGACAGCCTAAACCACAGCTCACTGGCATCAACAGGAGTCTTTCTCTTCCCTTCAGAGAATTAGGATCAGATTCTGAAGGTGGATACAGCTCTTCCTACTAGTATCAGGAGACTATAGAATCATAGAATCATAGAATGGCAAGGTTGGAAGGGACCTCAAGGATCATCCAGTTCCAACCCCCTCCCATAGGCAGAGACACCTCCCACTAGCACAGGTCACTCAAGGCCTCCTCCAANTTTTCTTCTGCAGGCTGCAGAGCCCCAACTCTCTCAGCCTGTCCTCACAGCAGAGCTTCTGCAGACCTCTGAGCATCTTCGTGGCGCTCCTCTGGAGTGGCTCCAACGCTTCCATGTCCTTCCTTTGCTGGGGGTTCCAGAACTGCACAAAGGACTCCAGGTGGGGTCTGAGGAGAGCAGAGTAAAGGGAGAGAATCCCCTTCCTTGCCCTGCTGCCCACACTGCTCTCACTGCAGCCCAAGATTTGTTTGGCTGTCTGGGCTGTGCACACATACTGAGGTAGAGAATATATTTGAAGAACTGTGCCTAATTGATTTCATAAGTTTTAACTTCTACCAAAAAAAAGTCTTCACTTCATTTCGATGCATCACTTTGTGGTGTTTTTTTATTTTTTCACAGCCTTTATTAATTTAAAACCTGAAACTTATAAGTATGTAAATGCAGTACTGATAAGAGATAACATAAAAGATTTGTATGATTGATAAGATACTGCAAACAAAAGGAGGAAAATGCTTCATAGTTATTCTAAACACACACAGAATCACACAGAAACATCCAGGTTGCAAAAGACCCTCAGGATCACCAAGTCCAACCTATAACCCTACTCTACAAGATTCACCTTAAACCATATCCCTAAGCACCACATGCAAACGACCCTTAAACATCTCCAGGGTCAGCAACTCAACCACCTCCCTGGGCAGCTCATTCCAGTGTCTAAAATCATAAATTATGATCCAAATGACTTTGTTTAGACTATTTAGGAGAACTTTTGGGAAGAACATTTAGAAGGTTTTGTATGGAAACCTGGTCAGAGTTAAGTCTTCTTAGAATTTGGCCTAGTAAAATTAGTTGATGGAAGGGAGAAGTTTGTATGAACATTAAGTAGAAATCTACTGTTGCTAAAAAAGTTCTCAGTGGGTAAGGTCATCATAGAAATGAAAACTGAAAAAAAACCCCAACAACCTTTTCCTGATTATACTAATTATGTATTAATTTAATAGCATCATGATGTAGAACTCCAGCAATAACAA
Organism: Semnornis frantzii; assembly: GCA_013399775.1. Lineage (NCBI taxonomy): Eukaryota > Metazoa > Chordata > Aves > Piciformes > Ramphastidae > Semnornis > Semnornis frantzii. The sequence goes on along the minus strand of VWYK01058298.1, from coordinate 10,381 downwards.
TAGAAGCAATAACACTCACATGGTCTTAGAAATGAAGCAAAAAAATAGTTGCCACCACCCTTTTGGAAACTGGAAGATAACCAAATCAAGAACTCTTCAGGGTTATATTTACCCTGTATGACTAAAACTAATCACAAGATCCTTACATGAAGCAGCTATCATGTTCTGCATTTCTAGATGATTTTATATTGTGTGTAGAGAAGGGTATCATTTACTCACTCCAGTTACAGGGGAGGAGGATGAACTGGGTCATTACTTTTTAGAAATGCTGCACATGAGCTCTTAAAATATTTAAAAAACATATCTTTGCTAAGTGACGTTATTTTGATGACTGGAATGAAGTTGCAGAGATTTCACTGAAAGCTTGATGGCACTATCTCTGAATGATGTTGAAGTGCATCTCAATGTATTCACGAATGCTTGGGACCAGCATGGCACTGCTGGATGCTAGCCTTGTCCTAACTTCTCCTCATGTCAGCCATCCAGGCATCAGGAGCAGGCAAGTTGAGGACCTTTTTTCCTAGAACTAATCTGTGAAAACTGTGTGCAGAACAACTGTCTGAGCTTTCATTTTCAAGAGTGCTCCAACCACGTGGACTACATCTGTTCCACCATGCTCCTGTGGGCCAAGGTTTTTTAAAGAATCATTTCCACTCTTGAGTGCATGTAGCTGTTTCTGAGTGTGTGCTGAACCTGCCTCCACACCACACAGTTCATTCTGCATTAAATCCGTTTTATAAAAGATGCCTTTCAGCAGTACAGTCTACTAAAGTAACAAAGATTTATGTTAAACCCAACCATAGAATCATGGAATCATAGAATGGTTTAGGTTGGAAGAGACCTCAAAGGTCATCTAGTTCCAACCCCCCACCACAGGGAGGGACACCTCCCACTAGAACAGGTCACTCAAGGCCTCACCCAATCTGGCCTCAAACACCTCCAGGCAGGGAACATCCACAACCTCGTTGGGCCACCCGTGCCAGTGTCTCACCACCCTCACTGCAAAAAACTTCCTCCTGACATCCAGTTTCAATCTCCCCTCTGCCACTTTAAACCCATTGCCCCTTGTCCTGTCATTCCAAGACCTTGTAAATAATCCCTCCCCAGCCCTCCCGTAGCTTCCTTCATATACTGGAAGGCCTTTACAAGGTTTCCTGGAAGCCTTCTCTTCTCCAGTCTGCAGAGCCCCAACTCTCTCAGCCTGTCCTCATAGCAGAGCTGCTGCAACCTTCCGAGCATCTTCGTGGCCTCCTCTGGACTGGCTCCAACAGTTCCATATCCTTCTTATGTTGGAGTCTTCAGAACTGTACACAGTACTGAAGGTGGGGTCTCATGAGAGCAGAGTAAAAGTCAATCCCTGCCTTTGCTAAGAAGCAAGAAGAAAGTCTGTGAAACTCCAGCAGTGTTTTTTAACAGTTTCAAGCAATTAGCCCTTTTTCAACACAAGTGTCATAACCTGCAGTCCCCATTTACTCATGTACATACACTTTGCTACGCAATAATCTGGTACCTGCTGGCACATACAGGTGTCATGAAGCACCTCGTGCTTCCAGCACGTGGACAGTAAACTCTCCATCTTCCAGTTCATCATCAGATATTCATGTGAAAGATGAATCCTTATTTGTCATCAGAGACCCTGCAGGTGTGTTTTGTAAAGAAAGGCTTTAGAAGCAGGTAGTCTTCGCACTTCCAGATTTAGTTTCAATTAACTAGCTGAGGAGGAAACAGCTGTCAGCACCTCGAAAGTGAGGAGGGAAACAAAAATTGAGACATATCGGTACAATTTTGGACAGCTTCCAAGAAGTGATCCTTTGTAAGGTTGGACAAGGTAACTGGGTGTTGCTGCGTGCTGCTTGTAACCTCATTTCCAGGTTTGGCATTCACAGGAATGTAGAATGATGAGGAGGCATTTGTGCTTGGGATTGTAGTTCTAACTGCTTCTCACATCCACACAAAGTGACATAGACTGGCAGGACTTCTCCAGCCTGCTGAAAGTCTCTGTTCCCTTTGGAAATACTGAGATATCACCAACACTGAATGTTTGTAATATCCCAATATTCCCAAAGGGAACAGAGACTTTCAGTAGGCTGGCAAAGACCACTTATGAACACGAGGTGAAGTGATATCTTCCAGCTACAGAAACATACATCAAATGGTTAATGATCAACTTTGGTCAAGATTCAAACTTCACACCTAAGCTTTACGACTGTAAATGTGTTGGTTTGTCCAAATGCATTAAAAAAAATAGTACACATGTGAAAAAAAAAAAACAAACTAACCCCACAAATAACCACTCCTTATGCTGGGTTTTAGCTCTGCAACCTTCAGCTTGTGCATATCTTACACTGCACACTTCAGAGTTCCCTCTTTTTGTAAGACCATCTTTATATGTCTTGCTGTCTTCACAGGTCTTAGCTCTGTGCTCTGTCTGCCTAATGCCCATATGTGCATCCACACAGTGCAAGCAAACTGCTCACTGTGGTAAAATTAAAAGAAGGGTTATTTTCCAGGGACAGTGGACAACATACCTAAATAACTAAGGCAACAAGTAGATTATGCAAGAAGACCTTCCAAGACATCATATTCCTCCTTTTACAGAAAGACCCAAGTTAAATATTCTTCTCAGATGTCCAAGCATTTGAACAGTCCTGCAAAGCTCAGTGAGTCTCAGTGAAACCAAGGAAGATTTCTACACCATATATTTTCCCTTAGTAGTTCAGGGCTTGCCCTTTCATTTTTATCAATAGATTTACTTCGTCAAAAGCAAACATATCTGTGCTTTGCATATCAAATGCAAAGGTATGGATGCAGCTGCTCACTAAATTTTCCATTTTGAAGACAAATCCTGGACACTTCACATGTAGTCATAGTTGTACCTATGCAGAAGCTCTGTGAATCAAGTGGGTCCCCACGTTGCAGCAGAAGGGCACATGCACATTGTGGTTGATGTGGCAGGGTGTAAAATCTGAAGAAGGGCAAGCAAACACAGTAATATGGGAGCATGTCTTTCAAAGCATTTTCCTGTTGCAGAAAAGCCCAAAGCAAAAGCTTATTGTCTCTCCCCCTAAATTACCAGTCAGGTCACCTGAGTCCTCCTTCACACCCCAGCTTTTTGTGCATCCAGTACAACTGCCTTGCTGTGACACCACAACAGGCTGTCTCTCATCAGCCCCTGCTGTGATACTCCTAACACTTTCACTCCAGGGAGTGCTTCCCTGCTTGATACTGCTAGCAGATTAAAGCTGTTCTAATTTTCCATCCTAAGCCAAATAGATGCATAAGCAAGCTGTTGGATTGTTTTGCTGTGAGTGCAATACCATCAGCCTGCTTCCCACTCCTCTCCTGCCCCCCCCCACCGCCACCCCACACTCCTAATAGTGGACATTTGCAAGTAAAATGTGGGGTGGAGGGCAGAGGTGAGGTTAAGACACACGATAGACAAGGAAGAGTTCCAGGAATATTTTTCTGCCAAACTCTATTTTTCAAGCTACTCTCCTGACTCCTATCTCTGTGTTAGTGTCAGGGGATGACTTGAAAATTAGGGAGTCTTTTTCTAGGATCAGAAAAGTCATCAAGATTCATTGGATCAGAAGAGTCTTTAAGATCCAATGTTTTTCAGAAATAGGCTGAATGAGCTCAGTAAAGATTAGATGCCAGTCCAAAAATACAGTGCAATACAATTTATTTTTATACGCCATCCTTCACACAAAGTACCACAAAACACTTTAGAGAGATGGAGAGATAATGCTTTACAGAGTTAGGTACAGCAACTCCCAGACAGGCAGCAAAGGAAAATGACATATGGAAATAGAGCAGAGTAAAAGGGAAAGCTGAAATTTAAAAGCAGTAAAGATGCAAGTAAGTATCCTCATGGATGAGTCCCCTTGAAAGGACTGTGGAAGAATTCGGTACCAGGGCAGAAGAATGATAAGTGGAAATTAGCATCGGAAAGTGGGCTAGAAAACATGGGACAAAATTAGGAATGCTTTCACTCAGCAGCATCCAATAAGAGGAAGCGATATAGAAGGATACCAGGCAATCATTATAGAGGGTAAATTTTTTTTTAACAATCCAATATTATCAATAACCCTACTCGTTTTGACTGCCCATCTGAATTAGGCCCAGAAAGATTTTCACATACCCAAAGATCTCCTCTTGCCTCAGAAATTGGTCCATCTGTGATATGAGTATTTTATGATGCCTGAACACTTCAGGGGCATTACAGTCATTTCAGGGAAACTACTAACCAAAAGACATGGAGGTGGCTTTGTCTGAGGCAACAGGCAGAAGCACTTGCACACACACACAAACACAGGTGCACACACACATGTACAAACTTTAACTAACAACGCCTTTAAAAAAGCATTGCTGAGTTAAAGTTTAAAGGGTACTTGATGATTCTGAAGTAAATTGAAGGGCTTTAGGGTATTTGTTTCAGAGGAGAGGGAAGTGGGTACTGTGCATGTGGAAGCGTTCCCTTTCCCAGAGTATCTCTCTAGTTGGCTGGAAGATGAAAAGACTGCAGTAAAGAACAGGGAAAGGAAGGGAAAAAAAAGAAATGCAACCAAAAAAAATTTTTTTTCCTGAAAATAGGATAAAAATATGCTAAATCTATTTCATGTGACTGCAGTTTTGTCACTGCTGGCCTTGGTGGGCTTTTCTGGCTGTTAACAGACTTGATTATAGTTTCTGAGAGCACACGGATGGCATTGCAGCAAGCATGCAGCACAGTCTGCACCGCCTGGATGGAGCAGGCATTGGGCAGTGGGTTATCACATTCCTCCTATCATTCAAGCCTTGCTGCAGTGGTATGTCATTATGTATATTTAATTCAGCCACATGAAGCCGCAGAAGTCACCAATGCCGCCACTATTACAGAACAACATCCCAGCAGCCAGCCTCTGGTGCAAGGTAGGTGAGACAGTTCTGTTACAGACCTCAGCTTTTTCTCAGGGCTTTTTTTATTTTCCTACTCCAGTTAGCAATGAGCTGCAGCATACAGAGTATCAGTGTGAAAATGTGTGCCCTGACTGTGCATGAACACAGCCTTACATACCTGAATAAACCCACTGATTCCAGCTTCTCTGGCTCTGGCTTATAGCTCTTAACACACTACACCAATATCAGGTATTATTCTGAGAGTAATATGTCTACCTCAGCCCTCCCTCTTCTTTGTTTTGTTGGGGTTTTTTTTGGTTGGTTGGGTTTTTTTTGTTTGGTTGGTTTGGTTTTGAGGTTTTGGATTTGGGGGGCTTTTTTGTGGTTTTTTTTTGTTGTTGTTGGGTTTGGGATTTTTTTGTTTGTTTGTTTGTTGGTTGCTTTTGGTTTTGTTTTTGCTTTTTGGGTTCTTTTGATTTTTTTGTTTGTTTGTTTGCTTGGTTGGGTTTTTGTGATTTGTTTAATTTTTATTGTTGGTTGTTTGGTTGTTTTTTTTCTCTTCTCAGACCTACTGTCTAATGAAGTATTTGTCTTAATGCCTACCAAAGTACATCTAGGACAGTTCTCCTTTCCAACCAAAGAAACTTCAGCTACTACCACAGCACCATGGGTTGTTCCTCTCATGACTATTTATTTTTCCTCGTAGCTTGTAGCCAAGATGGTTAAGTTAAAAACACACAGGAAGGAGAGATTTCTTTTTGTTCCTTTCATTGTTTATGCTTTAAAACAGTCAGTAATGGAACATTTCTAATTTATTTCAACACAGGAGTGCAGTTTGAAGCTCTAACTCAGTTAAGACTTCATGTAATATCACATACAGTATATCCAGGGTATGTAGGATGATCACCAGTGCAAGTTCATGTGGCACTCACTAATGGATAGATACTGTTATGGCAAAGTCATATACTAAAATGGCAAGTTTGGAGTGGTGAGTGAAAGTCTCTTTGGGAACTGTTCATGTGCCTTTTAACTAAGTTGTGACTTGATTTATTAGCTTTATATTTAATTTACTTGGCACAGACTCCTGAGGGATCAACTGTTGTCCCTGTCTCAAAGACAAGACATTGTCTGCTCTTGCTACAGACAGTTCTGGAAAACTCTCGCTGAAAGAGAAGTATGGCTCTACTTCTTGCCTGCCTCCTTTGCCAGGACTTGCAGTACCAGTACAAAAAGAGTTGAGGGATCTTAATGATACAAACTCACCTGAATGTAGCTTCATCATATTGGCTACCAGGCAGGGAAAGAGCTTTTTTGGACTGACTTCACATTGTCACATCACTTCAGCTTAGGTGAGATCCTGCCACCCTCAATCCTGTGTGGCTTGCTGCTTCTGGGATACAGCAGACAGGGAAAAGGCTTTAGCCATAAAATAGGTAACACTAAATGTTAGTGCATTTCTTATATTCAGCATTTAGAACCTCATAATTCTTGTTTTGCCCAGGGAGGTTGTGGCTACTCCCTCCCTGGAAGTGTTCAAGGCCAGGTTGGACAAGACCTTGAGTGACCTGTACTAGTGGGAGGTGTCCCTGTCTATGGCAGGGAGTTGGAACTAGATGATCCTTGAGGTCCCTTCCAACCTAACATTCTATGATTCTATGATTGTTTGACCACCGTGTAAGCCCGAAAAGTCCTCCAGTATGCAGTATGAAGCATGGGTGTTGGCCCTTGTTGCAACCCAGACGAAGCATGTGTGACTCCCAAGCCTGTGGTTACAGCACACAGGGGAAAAAAAAAAAAGAAAAGGACAGAGTTTTTCTCAAGGACTATATGAATGTTCTCACAAACATCCAGTTTTCACTGCCAGGGAAGATAATACTGTAAATTCCAGAGAACCAAATTACTATCTGCCTTTCATATCCACTCTCTGTAACCCACAAGATGTTCAAAACAACCTCCCCAAGCGCAGTGTAAGGAAATAGCAGTGTTCACCTGGGAGATGAGAAGTAGTGATGCACATAATTTCAGCAATAAGGGAAACCCCTTTCTCATCTGCCCTCCCACACAAATTAGTTAAAGGGTTAGGATGTTGACCTAAAAAAAGTGATTCAACTCCAGGTAAGGTCAGTTATGAGCTTTATATTTACTATCCTAATCAGGAGAAGTGTCCCTTAAAGTGCACTCTCCAGTGGCATTTTTTCCTATTGGGAGCTTGCAAAGCTCCTGACTCACCTGATGGGTTTATGGTCATACTTCAAGGTGTGCATCAACACCCTGCTGGCAATTTCCTAAGTCAGGAGGACTCCGTTAGGACCAGAGGCCTAGCAGAATGGGGTTCCAGCCTACTGACCCCTTTTATGTAATCTAAATAATATCAGAGTTGAACCGAGTAGAGTAGAATGTAAGACTGTCGCTTCAGGACCTGGAGTAGTGGGTATGGTGCTGCTGGATTGATGCTTGGGCTTGATGATCTTTTCCAACCTTAATTATTCTGTGATGTCACGAATTTGGTCCTGTAAAAAATAACTGAAATATATACAGGAAAATGTTGCAATAAAAATACAGAGTGAAAGAAAGAGATACTGAGATACAGCTTGGAAGAGGGGTAGAGAGAGGCAAGAACTTTAGGGCACTGCGAAGCCCAGTCCAGATGCTCTACGTTAGTTCAGAGGAGTTTTCTTCAGGAGGGTGACAGCTGGACCAAAGAGTAGTCCCTGGCATTACACCAGCTTCAGCTCTGTGGACTCTGTGACAATTTGCTTCTTACCCTGTGGGCCTCCAGATCGGTGTGCTAAGCGAAATAGGGTGCAGCATTCTCATAAAGATAAAAGGACTTGCTCAAATTTTACATAATCGTAGAATTATTCTTTACAGTGGATTTACATAGACATTGTCAGCAGGGAATTCTCTCAGCAGCTTCAATTACTGTATTTTCATGTGCATTGTCTGATAGGAGATGTGCTGGATCTCAAATACCTGCTTACCTGATTAATGTGGATTATTCAGACCATTGTAATTACCTGTGAATTTTAGGGTAGCAAACATGTGAGAAGAATTTGTATGAAAGCCGCAGGATTTTTGAAAGGCAAATATTTCCCAAGAAGCCCTGCGTGCAGCCTGACACATTTCATTCCTTATGGTGATACTTTCTGCATTACAGCATTTGACTTGATGTGGATGTGATAGTGCTAAGTAATACTGACATGCTGCAGTGAGATGCACTAAAGAACCATGCTAGGAAATACCTGGCTATAGAATGGTTTCCAAAAGCCAAAGCTTTTCATCATCAATTTAACTCTCAGCAAAACTACCCTCGAGTGTTTGTTGTCTTGTTATTTTTTCATCCTCATTAAAAATGCACCATTTTAGCTCATTGTGCTTGTGAAGCAGGTACATGGAATCCCCCAGCAGCACAAATGTGTGGTAACAAACACAGCATTAGCACTGGCCACCATTTTGCATGTAGCCTGACAACTAGGTTAGGCTGGCAACTGGCTCTACCTGGCCGGTGAATAAATATTAATGTAGTTGAGCTGGCTGGATGGACATCTGCCTTAATGGGGTATGTGCTCCTAAATCACACAGGACTCAGCTCTGCAGACACAGACAGACAGATCTGAACTGTTCTACTCAAATAAGAGGCCAGATGCAAGTGCACTTCGTAGTTTTGGAAGTGAGGCAGGTGCATGCATCACTGTGTTTCTCTGTAGCACCAGCACAGTCTTGAAAAGCTCAGGTTTCCTCTCCGTGGGCTAGGTTACTAAGTGGGTGCCACAGGAAAAAGCCCTATGTTAGCATTACCTTCCAGCACACTAATTTACTTGCCTACAGAGAAAAGCCTTTCTGAAAACTATTTTTTTCCTTTTATTTTTAATAGCCAATATACTTCCACAGTTAGGATTGCTAGTAAAAATAAGGAAGATTACACTAAAACATGACTACACTGCTCACAAATGGAAGTCAAAAAGACAGACTGATATTGACTGAATTTTGCTGAGAGGTTTAGAAATATTCTCCTGAATGATATTTACTGACCTTGCTAATTTTCACCAATGTCATTCCACAGCTTCAGGTCAAAACAGACAGAATTGAGAGTGGAGAAGGGCCTGAATCATCTGAGCTACATTTAAAGTTAAACAGGGTTGCTGATAAGAGCTTTATGATCTTGAGCTCATTATAGCCTGTGCAAGCAGAACTATATTGATACATCAAATTGAACATTAACACTAAAAACCCTGTGAACCACCATTTCATTGCTCTGGGAACATATAGAGCCCACGCCACTGCAGAAAGCAAATGCAAAGAGCTTAAGGAAATATCTCCTAACATGATTTCCCTATTCTGTTAAAAGTTCTCTGGCCACTCTTTTTCCCCTTTTGCTACATAATAGGCATGATGTCCATCATCTCCCTCTGAAAGCCTTTTTTATCATCAGTGACCATAATTCAGGGTTACCGCTTCCTGACAGTGATGTATTGTATCTCTGCAGTTAACAACAAAATCTCATAAAACCCTCAAAGGACTCAGAGGATTTCCTCTCCTCTTTTGGGCATTGCTTCCATTTGCTCTCATAGAGGGATGATGGTGAGGATAGGGGTAGATCTGTACTGATAGAACCCACATCCCTAGGCCTGTTTATTGTATCATTGCCCGCTCAGTGTTTTACCTATTTATTTGGTGACAAATAGCAAGCTCGTGCTGCTACCACAGGAAACCTCAGCCTTTTACATATGCATGTGCAAACTGAGTCTGGAGGCTACAAAGATAGAAAGCTGTAATAGTTCCCACAGTTCTCATGTACTGATCCAGGAACTGGTCTCAACTTTGAGCCAATAGACTCTATTTCTGTTGTCCCTCAAGGGGACAAGCCAACTTCTGCCTCTTTGAGAAATAGAGCTCAACTCATTCCTGCAACACAGTGCCAGACATGCTGACATGCATTGAGTGAAGTGTTATAATTGAATGGTTTGGACAATTTGAGACTTGAGATGTGATGAATACTTCAGCAGAAATCCTCCTGATACTTTCCCTTCATCTACAAAGAGAGTGGGTGGTTTGATATCTGCATCACTAGTTACCCACCAAACCTTACTGGGAATAATTAACACCTGATCCAAAGACATAGCAGTTATTTCTATCAGGGAAAAAATTAATTTAATTTTTAAAATTATATATATATATTTATATATGTATGTGTATGTGTATATATCTGTATGTGTATATATATATATGTATGTATGTGTGTGTGTGTGCGTATATATATATATAGATATATATATATGTATGTGTGTGGATATATAGAATCACAGAATGGTAAGGTTGGAAGGGACCTCAAGGATCATCTAGTTCCAACCCCCTGCCATAGGCAGGGACACCTCCCACTAGCACAGGT
>VWYK01058293.1:4932-17124 GCA_013399775.1 Semnornis frantzii | reverse complement strand
GCCCCGCCCCCAACCCCCTGCCCCGTGTTGTGCCCAAGGATGGCCACAAGTGCCAGGCCCCCAGCTCAGCGCATGGTTCCAGTTCACAGTCAAAGAGGTCATTCTGTCCATCTGCCAGCCCTCGGGGATCCCGCAGGGAGCTGCGTCCCTGTCCCGGCCAGCCCCTCTGGGCTCCTCCCCGCCCGCCGCAGGGGAGGACACAGCAGCAATAAAACAGAGAAGGTAAAAGAAAGAGCAGGACTGAGCCCCAAGCGAGGGAAGAGCAGAGCTGCCCTTCCCCCACGACACCAGCAGCAGGTTTGCTAGGTTTAAGCCTTCCAAGGGGAAGAGGAATGAGGGAAGAGAGTCAAAAAAAAAAAAAATTAAAAAGAAAAATCCATAATCTCAAACCCCAACCACGAGCAAGGATGGGGCTGACAGATCCGACTCTCCGGAGAGCAGGTTATTGCTTTACACAGCCCGGGCAGGGAGGGCACAGCTATAGTACAGCTGCTGCAGCCCCTCCCCCTGCCCCAAACCCCACCTGCCCCCGGAGCAACCCTCAGGGAGGTGCCAGTGCTGGCCCCAGCCATGTGGGACCAGCCACAGCCCGGTGCTGGCCACAGGGTACCGAGCAGGGCATGGGGCTGGGCATGGCCTCGCCTCCCGCAGAGCAGGAGCAGCGGGAGGGAGCCACAGCCCTCGGGCACAGGAGGGGTTCGTGGTGTGGTTGTCAAGAGAAGATGGGCAGCTCTGGCCTGGAGGGGCCCAGCAGTGCTGTGGGCTCAGCCCGTGGAGGAGAGATGAGCACAAGGGCAGTGCTGCTCAACAGCAAGTGCCCTCGGCCCGCTGGGAGGGGAGGGGGCGGCCAGGAGCCCACCCACGGAGGAGACATTCGGGGCCCTGTGCCCAGGGAGCTGTTCTGCAGGCGGGGACAAGCCTGGCCCCACACCCAGCCAGCCACGGCCACTGCTTGAGAGAGGACAAAGCCTTGGCTGCAGCCTCCAGCCAGCTGAGCAAGGGACCCCAGGGACACCTGTGATTGTACAGGGAGAGACCAACAGAGCCCCTGGCCTTGGGGAGCAGGGAGACCCCCACACTGCCCTCCAGGACAGGGCACAGCTGCATCTGGGTGTTAGATGCTGGTGAGATGATGGCTGGGAGCAAACCTGCTACCTCCAGCTGTGCCAGCCAGGGCCAGGCACCATCCCTGGGGTCTGGGGGCCTCTCCTCGCCTCTCCTCTCCCTCCCTGAGCCAACCCAGGTCTTAAAGGAAGGAGAAGTAGCAGCAAGAGAGACATCAAGGACCAGGCTCCACGGCACAGCAGCTCAGAACCAGGCTGTCAGCAGCAGTGCTCTGGGGCTCTGAGGGCGCAGAGCTGGGCTAAGGGAGGGAGAGAAGCCTCTGGGACCCCTCGGTGGGCTGAGGAGCAGATTGTAACAGCAACAAGAGGAGGAGGGAGGAGGAAGATTATCTGCAGGAGAGCAGAGGTGCCACAAGCCGAGGGCTGAGGCTGCAGGGGCACAGGGAGTGTGCGTGTGCGACAGGGCAGGGGCCGAGGCCCCGTGCGAGGGGTGCAGGAGCTGCGTGGGGCCTGCCCCCAGCCCAGGCAGACAGGGCAGAGGCTGTGAGCCACTCCCAGGAGAGTCCCAAGTTCCTCAGCTCAGGCTGGAAACCTGAGAGTCGCCTGCTGGAGGCTGAGCCCAGGGCAGAGGAGGAGCATGGTCTGCCAGGGAGGGTGCCCCTGCCCTGTGCCTGCACCGCGCAGGGCATGTCCCCACCCCTAACACTGACACAGAAAACCCAAACCCTAGGCAAGACCTCGCCCGTGCCAGAGCCAGACACCAGGTGGCCTGGAGGAGCTGAGGGGGTTGGTGACCTCCACAGGCACTGCCGGGAGCAAGAGCAGGAGAGAAAAGGCCACCCCGGGACTCGCCTTAGCCAGCTCCGCTCTGGGCTCCGCGGGCAGCAGGGAGGGTGCGGCGGTGCGAGGAGGCGGCAGGGGCGGGGACCGGGGGCGTGGCGGCAGGGGCGGAGGGGGTGCCAGGGGTGCCATGGCTTCTGTTCGCAGTGGACAGGTCACAGGGGACAGGGCAGCGGCTGCCACCTCGGCGTCCTTCCCCGCGACAGTCTGGGTTGGCTCCGCTCAGATCCGGGGCAGCAGCTTCTCGATGAACTCCTTCACCGCCATCATCTCCTGAGCAGAGCACAGAGAGTGTCACTGGGGGGGCCTGGCCCAGGCGTGGGGCTGGGGGCAGCCTCCCCGTGGGGAACTGCAGCCCAGGCACAGCCTGGGTGCTCTGCACTGGCTACTGCCCTTGTCCCATCTGAGCCAGCGTGACAGGGGCAGTCCCAAAGGGGAGAACAGCTCCTGACAGCCCTGTCAGGACAACAAAGCTGGGAAAGGGTCTGGAGAGCAGAGCTGGGGAGGAGCAGCTGAAGGAGCTGGGAGTGTTCAGCCTGGAGAAGAGAAGGCTGAGGGGAGACCTCCTGGCTCTCTACAGCTCCCTGGGAAGAGGTTGGAGCCAGGTGGGGGTTGGTCTGTTCACCCAAGGAACAAGCAACAGGACAAGAGGGAAAAGCCTCAAGTTGCCCCAGGGCAGGTTTAGTTCGGACAAGAGGAACAATTTCTTCCCCAAAATGGTTGTCAAGGCCTGGCCCAGGCTGGCCAGGGCAGTGCTGGAGTCCCCACCCCTGGAGAGGTTTCAAGCCATGGAGCTGTGGTGCCAAGGGCCACGGCTTAGCGGTGCCCTGGCAGCACTGGGTAAGGGCTGCACTCAAGGATCTCAAGATCCTTTTCCAACCAAAATGATTCTCCCACTCTGCCAGCCCAGCCCGAGGCACTGACCTGAGGACAGGAACTGTGCATCACACCAGGGTAGGTTTTGAACTGGACCTTGTTGGGGGTGACAACAGATTTGAGCTTCTCGGCAGTGAGGGCCCCAAAGCGCACGGGGATCATGGGGTCCATCTCGCCGTGGCACTGCAGGATGGCAATGTCCTTGTTCACCCCGTTACTGGCTGCCTGCAGACAGGGAGGGACAGCTCAGGGGTGCCCAGGAGAGGGCAGCCCCAGCAGGGAACAGGGCAGCTGTTTCAGCTGTGTCCCTCACAGACATCACCTGGCAGCTCCCCCTCCTCAGGAGCGCTGTGGCAGAGCTGCTCACACAGCACCTGCTGCCCTGCCACCAAAGGCTCCCCCTTCCAGGCTGCCACCTGGACAAAGCTGCTACCCAGAGGGCACAAGGAAGCCTGGTGAGGAGCTTGGCTTGTAGGTGCCCACCTCAGATCGGCAGCAGAGCTCTGACCTCTGCTGTGCCCTCGCCTGCCCCTAGCCCCAGACCAGCAATGTGAGGATTCAGCCCTTGTGCCTCCAACAACCCTGAGCTCACTGTGGTGAACTCCCAAAGGGAAAAGCCACCTCCACCCACCCTGCCTCTGGCAAGAGGGGTGGTGGCAGTGCCAGGTACCTGCGGGAAGGCCTTGTGCAGTGGGAGCCAGCAGCTGAGTGCCACGATGCCAGCCAGCTGGTGCTGGCAGGTGAGAGCTGTGTACAGTGACAAGGCACCGCCCTGCAGCAGATGAAGAAGGTCTGTTAGTGCCACCAGGTGGGCCACAGACCCGGGGGTACCCAGGGGCCCCAGCTCACCCAACATCCACCCACCTCCCTACCATGGGTGCTCCCTTTGAGGGGGGAGAGAGGACCCAACCCTGGCTCTGCTCCACCTCAGCCCTCCCAGCTCACCTGCGAGAAGCCCCCCAGGATGATGCGGTTGGGTGGGATCCCATTCTTCATCTCATGCTCAATAATTGCTTTAACTGGAAGAAGATGGAGAAAAGGGTCAGGGAGAGGTGATGGAGGGATAAAAGCAGCATCCCCAAGGCCTAGGGATGCACAAGGGACACTCAGCACACCAGGGGGAGGCAGGTGCCAGAGGTCCCAGGTGGGCTGAGATCACCAGGAGAGCAGAGAGGAAGGAGAAGTGAAAGGAAGATGTCCACTCCTGTCCCAGCGAGGGAGAGGCACCCAGGAGCTCAGCACTTCCCCCTCCCCAGAGCCTCTTACTGTTTTCTGCAGCTTTCTTGATTCCAGCTTCATCCTCAGGTGCATCTGGAGTCAGCCCCATCAAGTCAAACCTGGGAGAAGCAGCAGAGTCAGCCCCAAACCTCTTTCAGCCCCCAGGGTTGTGGGGACGCAGGAGCTGGGTGTGCTCTGCTCTTCCCCTGACTTCTTCCCACAGGGAGCTGGGTTTTGCCCCTTCAACCCTCCCATCCTTCTCACTCCCCAAAATACACCCCCAAAAGGGTTCCAGGCACCCAAGGCACTGACCAGGAGGGCATAACCATCTTCATGTTGAGGGTCACTGGGATCCGGGGCCTGTGGAGAGAACAGTTTGGGTGTCTCAGTTCAAGAGCAGGAGAAGCAGGTCCAGGGGAGGGGAGCAGGGGCAGACACAGGGCAAGGGACAGCAGAGGGTCAGGGCCACCAAACCCAGCCTGGGGGCTGCAAGGTGGCCCCAGGGATCATCTGTGAGCCCTAGCTGGGTCCCAGCTGAGCTGGCAGCTCCACAGTGTTGCCAAGTACCCAGCCTAAGGAGGAGATCATCTGAGGCCTCTCTTGTTTGCTGCTGCTGAGCCAGGAGGTGCTGAGGGGGTGGCTGACTCTGCTCCTCAGACCAGGAAGCCAAGGCCCTCCCCAGCCCAGTGAGTGCCCCCCTGGCATCCTTCCATGCTGGGGACACAGCAGGGAGGGTTTCCTTCCCCTTCCTGCCCCCACCCTGCCTGAGCATGGAGACAGGGAAAGAGCTCCAAAGCTTTTGGCTTTCACGGCAGCCATCAGGGAGGTGGAGGGGAGGAAGAAACCAGCCTGAGAGCAGCAGCTCCTGTGCTCATCAGCTCTGTGGGGAACCACTTTGCCTGCAGGCAGAAAATATCAGGGCTGGGGCCCTGCATGAGCCAGGCACAGCAGGAGAGCAGGTCTCACTGCACAGCCCCGCGGGTAGGTCACAGCACAGGCCACCTTCTGCCTCCCCAAACAGCCTGAGCAGCAGGCAGCAGTGTCACAGCCCTGGCAGGCTCCCCCAGGGCCCCCTCCCGCAGCAGGGCAGCACTTACGCGTGAGGGCAAATGTACTTCACATAGGGCAGGCGGATGGAGGAGAGGGCATCAGCCCAGCTGTGCCTGGGGAGAGAGCAGAGGGCAGCAGGGAGGTCAAGGCTTGCCTCAGCGTTTGGGAGGATGCTGGCAAAGGTGAGGGAATTGCCCCAAGAAAAGCCTTTCTCCAAAGCTGCCCTTCCCAGCAGCCTGCACCCCACCATGAACCCCCAGCCCCGAGCCGCGGCAGGGCGAAGGCAGCACACAAAGCCCTGCAGCTGGAGCTGCTGCCGGCAAGGGGGGAGGGAGAATCCTCCCAGGGAAGAGCCTTTTGTCGCTGCTGCATCTCACACCGTGGCCTTGCACATTGGGAGAGCTGCTCTTGCCTAGACACAACCCAAGTCCCAGGGCCTGGCAAAGCCGCAGTGCTTATCTGCTCGCCTCAGAGGAAGCAGCAAATCAAACCCGCGGGAGGCAGGGGGCTGCCAGGCTGCTGGCATCATAAATATTCAAGAGCAGACAGGCGCTGGCCAGCGATTCCCTGCCGGGGGTGCTGCAGCCACGGCTGCTGGACCCAGCTCAGAGCCCCAGGCAAACGCTGAAGCTGACTTTTCCCCCGGGGAAGGCAGTGCTGGGTGCTCACAGCAACGACCCAGGGCCCAGCTCTCCCCACCAAACCGCACAGTCACAGGCAGTGCCAGCTCCAGGAATACTCACCCTGTGTCTCCAAGGCCATGTAAAAAAATGACCTGTTAAATTAAGCAGAAAAACAAAGGAATTAGCTGGTGTGGCAGCGGCTGCCTGGCAGAGAGGCAGGGCTGGGCTGGCAGGGACGCGGCATGAGGGCACTGAGTCACTGACTCGAAGGGGCTCAAAGCAGGCAGGAATTAGGTGATGATAATGACAGGTCTCTGCAGCTCTGAGCGTGAGGGATGGGTGGAACTGCCACATCACTGCCACCACACCGCAGAGCGGCAGGCGCGGCTGGGGCCGTGGGCGGCAGCGGCTGCCCCTCGGCTGCCCGGCAGAGCGAGGAGGGCTGGCATCATCCCAGCTGGCACCAGCCTGCCAGGGACTCAAAACACCCACCCCACGGGCCCCTCGGCTGAGCTCAGAGCAGCCCCTAAGCAACGGGGAGCTGGAGCAGCCCCAGGGCAAGAGAGAGGATTTTGTTTGGGGCATTTGCTTTTAGAAGCTTAAATGGCCAAAGCAGAGCCAACTCCTCCTGGCTCTCCTGCAGGTCAAGCCTGGCGCTGAGGCTGCGCCCACGCTGGGCCAGGCCTCAGCAACAAACAGCCCAGCCCAGCGACCAGCTGCAGCTCCCCAGCAAGATGAGATTTGGCTGCTCCTGCATCCGCTCTGATGCACTCAGTTGTACAGCTGAAGGTCTGAGGGATTACAAGCTCAGCTCACGGCCCCCTCTCAGCCTCCCAAAGGCAGCTCCCCTGCTCCAGACCAACACCAGCTCAAAGGGAAGCAGCAGGTGAGGCAGGAGAGGTCCAGCCCTTACCGCGGCAGTCTCCCGCTCTGCCCCTGAGACAGTCACTGCGTCAGCGAGGAGGGGGACAGACATGTTGTTACCACACATACACCGAGAGGGACTCAGACACTGGCACCTGCAGGACAGAGGGACAAAGGTAAGGCAGGAGAAGAAACCTCTCTCCCTCTCTGGCAACTGCTGGCTCCAGAGGGGCTGACTACCTAGGGGGGGGTAAAATCAAAGGCTTTGATGTTTAAGCTCTTGGGACAGCCCCAACTCTGTCCCCAGCTTGAGAGCCAGGAAGCAGCAAACACTTCCCACATGGCAGCACCAGCTGCCTGTTGGGTGTTGGAAGTGTTAAAATGAGCTGGTTTTGTTACACCTCAAAGCCAAAGTTATTTCTGGGACCGTGAGGGCGTGGGCAGAGGGTGGCCAGGTGACGGCGCAGCCTCAGCATCCCTTCCCAGCTGCCAGCCGAGCTGAGGAGCCTGACCCACATCTGCCATGCTGGGGAGGCAGGAAACAGCAGCACGCAGCAGCGCAGGGCTGCACAGCACTCAGCAAAGCCCCAGCCCTCTTTTGTGGAGCTCTGCAGGGGTAAACCACAGTCTCCAGGTGCTGGACTGAAACCCAGCCCTGCACTGCCACCACCCCCCCGGCAATACCATCCCTGTCCCTCCTTGCTGGTCAGCCAGGCCACCACTGCTATCCTCACCACAACAGCCACCAGCCAGCAAGGAAGGGCTGAATGTCACCTCCAGACCCCAGTCCCACAGCAGACACCACCTTCAGCCACCACAGTCGACGGTGTCTGTCCCTAGCCCAGCACAAATCACTCAGCTGCCACTGAGATGCCAGGCCCCAGACCCCCACTTCCCACCCAGGGCTGATCAGACCAGAGCACATCAACAACGGTGCCATCACCTGCAAAGAGCAAGATCAGTCCCCACAGCCTGCTCCAGCCTTCACATCTCACAGCAAACACCAACCCCAGAGGAGTTTGGATGGCAGGAGACCACCCAACAACCCCCGCCCCCAGCTCCCAGCACCGCCAAAGCCAGCCTTACCCTCCAGAAACCACCAGCTCCTCTGCCAGGCTGGCCCGAGACCTGCCCAACTCGTTTCACCAACTGCTCGTCAGCTGCTTCCCTGACTCAAATAAAACACCAACGAGCTCCTGGGCTCTGGCAGACCTCACAGACACGCAGCCCACGTGCCCGTGAGTACTCCAGGGTCAAAACCACCAGCCGGGAGCAGCAGCACCTGCCAGCAGCCTTGGCCAGAGCAGCCACACACAGCGGCAGCTTCCACAACAGATGGAGACACCAAACCCAGCTCCCCCAAGCAGCGCAGGCTCACAGCTCTGCCTCGCTCAGAGGCTTCAGGGAAAGGGGGGCTCAGGGTCAGGGCTGCCTGAAGCACCCCCACGGATCACCCCTGAGGCACCTCTCCAGATCACCTCTGAGGCATCCCCACAGATCACCCCTCTGAGGCACCTCCATTAATCACCCCTCAGGCGCCCCCACAGAGCACTCCTGAGGCACCTCTAGAGAACACCTCTGAGGCATCCCCAAGGATCGCCCCTCTGAGGCACCCCCACGGATCCCCTCTGAGGCTCCCCGCAGCTCTCTGGGGTGCTGCCGCTCCAGCCCTTGGCTATCCACAGGCAGGTCCCTGGCTGCCGCCACAGCCCCAGCTGGAGCAGAGGCCAGAACACAGCCCGGGAAGGACAAAGCCCCCCGAGGGGTCTCTGNCACACCTCCCCCTGTGACACCGGCAGGAAAAGCCCTCGGCCCCGGTTGCCGTGGTCAGGAGGGGAGCGAGCCGTTAAGCGCCGTTTATTACCGAGCCCCAACCCTGCTGCTCCCGCAGGCCCGCATCGGCCGGCGGAGGACCAGTGCGGGGAGGAGCGGCCGCAGAAGGCCGAAGAGGTCTCGCCTGGAAGCGGCTGGACGGGAGGGACCGGGATGGGGGCGGTGAGGGAAGGCAGCAGCCAGTTCGGACCCCACGGTTCGGTCGTACCACAAGCTCCGCCTGCCCCGGTCGGCCCGGGAATGCCAGCTTTCCGTGGAAATGAAGCTTTTGGGTGGGGGCTCCTAAAGTCTGCAAGCGTAGAGAGTTCCTCCCGCAGCCCGAGAGGATGTGGGTTTGCGGTGGGGAGGCGGCGCCGTGCGGAGCGGCCCCGTTACCGGGAGCGTGCTCCTCCCCGCCGCCCCGAGCACGAGGCCGCAGGGCCACCGGGCCCGGCGAGGACCCACCGTGCCGGAACCGCAACGGCTGAGGGGAAGCGGAGTCAGGGATCTCCAGCCCCTCTGCCGGATTTTCCCCGCGCCTGCCCCGCCGGTGAGCCCCCCGTGAAACACGAGGGGCAGAGCTCCGACCTCCCGCCGCCTCCCGTTCCCTCGGTACCCATAGGCGGCCCTGCCTTCCCAGCCCCTCCGTCCCGTCCCGGAGCCACGTGTGTCCGTCAACCCTCTCCCCCCTCCGCCCCCGCACCTCTCCCGCGAGCCCGGCGCGCGCTCTCCTCCCGGTTCCCGACGCGCTCCCACCGGAACTTCCGCCCGCCGGGTCGCGGCCGGGGCAGCGCGGCGGAAGTGACGCAGCGCCCGACCCCTCAGGGAACCGCCACCTCTGCGACGGGCCCCGAGAGAGCCCCGCTGGAAGCGCTTTGGCGCTGTCGTGGGTTTACCGGGGACAGGCTGCGGCCGCGGTTGGCCCCAGCGACCCGCCGGTACTGCAGCCTCCCGGCCCGGACCCCTCCTCCCCGCCACTGAACGGCCGCTGCTGGCCTGGGCCCGGAGCCGTCCCCGCAGTCGCTGCTCGCTCACACCCGCACCCAGCGGCTTCCTCCACACAGGAGCCGCGACCCACACTCGGGGGCGGGGATCTGGGTGACCAGGCCACAGCCGCAGCTCTGCACCTCAGCCTGTGTTTTATTGGCAGTCAGAGAAGTGAAGGAGAGCAGGCAGCGGCCGGGCACTGCCTAGGGCCCGGCTCTGCCGTCACAAGGGCAGCGCTGCCTTCTGCAGGACCCAGCACGCCGCTGCCCTCGGCGGCCACCTTCCTGCAGGCATGGCAGGCGTGGCACTCTGCTTTCCAAGGCAAGGACCAGAACGTCAAGCTGATGCAGCACTGGAGCTTCAGGAAAACATTTCTGCCTGAGTCAGCCCCTCGTGTTCGTACGCTTTACACCACGGCACCCGGGAGCTTCCCTGCAACACTCTTAAGAGATGAAGTGAGTCTGGGGAGTGATCTGTTCCAACTTGTGATCAGCAGGGTTTGCTGATGCCTCGTAATTGCAGATGGTGACTTCGTGGCGGTGAGCCTGAGTTAAGATTGAACGAATTAGTCCAGAGGAGAGCAGAATCCAAGTCCTCCCCACCCCGAAACACCTGACTAGCAAAAACTGAGTAAGGTCCCATCTTACAGACTTCTAATGACAGAAACCTCACACACACACTCCCCTCACTTTCTCACTGCTAAAGCTCAACTTAGGCTACCATTTAATAGCCCCTTTTAACACTGCTGGCACCATTTTCAACTCATTTCTGCTGCCACCTACCTCTGTCCACTCTCCCTTCAGGCCTATATAAAAAATCTTCGTTGTTTCTGCTCCAAAGTTCTTTGAAAAGTGGATGGAGAGGTGGTAAACATTGGAGAACCTGGCAATCCTGAAAGGAAACAAACACACCTTGGAAGCAGAGCTGACACCTGCCACATTGCCACCTCCACACACAGTGCCCTGGCCCTTGTGTAGCTTCTACCCTAATGCAAATCAGACTTGGGAGCAAGCCACTTGAGAGTGCAAAAGGAGCAGCTCCCATCATGTCTCTGGTGAGCAGGCCAGCAACAAGCTCTCATGGGCCAAGAGCAGGAGAGATGACACTGGGATGATTCTGCACCCCAAAAAATCCAGAGTCGCAGGTATACCCCTGGCTCTGGGGAGCTTTGACAAGGGCAGGATGAAGCCCAGGGAGGCAAATTCTGCTCTGGGTGGCTTTGAAACACAAGGGAAGAAAGTGTCCTCTGCTAATACTTTCCCAAATATGGTATCCCAGCAGCAGGCTGGACAGAGCACAGCAGGAGCAGTCCCACACCCCCAGGTGCCTGAGTCCACTTCGTACTTGGTGGGATACTCCAGCTCCCCCGTCGGATCCCGGTTCAGGCTGAACATCTGGTCTGGTTCTCTGCCTGTGTCATCAAAGGACATGTGAGGAATGTTCTTGAACCTGGGAAGAGAGGGAGGGGACGCAGGAAATTACTAACGTATAGGTCAGCTAATTGGTTTCCTCCCCATCCATCAGCACTATCCACAATAAGAGACTGGATTTTCTTTATCTTCTGAAGAAGAAAATACCAACACCACCACAAAACATCCTCATGCTCCAGAGCACCAAACACCCTGGAGAAATAACAAGGGAGAGTGAGGAACAAGGATGGGGAGACACAGATCTCATCATGCTTGGGTACATGAAGAAACTCAGGGTGGAAACCAAAGCAGGGGAACAGTTCTGCCGGCAGAAATCTGGGTACCAGATAATTACAGCTCCATCTCAGTTCAACACCAGCTCTTTTGCTCTGGAGGATGAAAGATCAACGTAGCCCAGGTGCCCCTGGCTTCCATGGGCAAGGCAAGCCCCAGCCATGCTTCACATCCAGATTTGTGGAGCACAGAGGACAACACTGCCTTGACAGAGCTTGATCCTTCTGCTGAGCCAGAAGGAGGTTAGTTCCCCACAGCACACAGACAATGTCTCCACCAAACATTCTCTGCTAATTAAAACCAGTGCCCCATTTCTCCCTGGAAAAGGCAGCACACAGCCACACTCATCCTCATTCGAGTCACAGCTTCCTTCCCTCTCAAGGACCCTGGAACACCCAAGCTGCTGCAGAGCAGTGCTGCCTGCTCCCTCTGCTCCCACACCATGCACCCCACTGGGTGCTGGGTTACCTGGTAGCTCAGCTAAATCCAAGTCCATCCTTTTAGGCTTCAAAGTCAAGGCTGATTTTACTTACAGCCTCATCTCTGCCGGGTGTGTCTCATCATCCTCTCCCACCACAATTACTCCTTTTAACTTCACGTTGCCCGTGAACCTGCCAAGAGACGCCAAAGGGACATTTTCATGCCAGTTCTCTCCAAATCAGCCTCTGTGACAGGGACATCAACTCCCAGATGCACAAATGTGAGGCACAAGCCCTGCGCTAAAGCCAAAACTATGCCAAAGAGGCTCGGGGAACCAACTTACGGGATATTAAACAGCAACTCCTCGTCATCGTCGCTTTCCACGAACTGAGGGGAAGAGAGAGAGAGAGAGAGGCAGGTCAGGGCCGGTCCCGGCCCCGCAGGTATGCGGCTGTGGCACAGGAGACGGGGGATGAACTGCGGCGCTGATGACCTTAGCAGGACCCAAATTCTTGCTTCTTCCCGTATCCCCTCCTCCCTCCGCTCAGTTCTCCCGGGCAGCGGCACCGCTGCAGGCCCTGGTCCTATGCGGCGCGGCGCGGCCCGGCCCGGCCCAGCCCAGCCCCACCTGGGTGCGGTCTTTGCGCTCCTCCCAAGCGCGGAAGACGAGCGCACCGCTACCTTCGCGGCGCTCATTGAGACACTGCAGCCGCTGCCGGTCGATACGCAGGTAAA
>VWYK01058285.1:11285-32191 GCA_013399775.1 Semnornis frantzii | reverse complement strand
GCTTTTTTTCCTCACAGTAACAAAAGATTAGACGAATAATTTAGAAAGTGAAAAAATGGGCTTTCCCCATAATTCTATAGGTCTGGAACGTACATCTCTAGGAAACCTGACATAATTTGTGAGTTGGCAATGCTGCCTGAAATACATTAATGATAGTCTTTCATTTCAGTCTTAAAGGGAAGTGCAAATTAAAGACCCTGTTTTACCAGTGACTTCTGTCATGAGCAAATGAGTTCAGCATGTCTGAACATCATGGTAAATATGCAGTTAGAACAACAGTGTGTCTTCATAAATACGGTATCTGCCTTTTAATAGATAATAATTAGTTTGGATTATTTAAGTAATAAAGAAGGTACATCAGTTTCAATATCCTGTCTTCTGATGTGTATTTGCCTTGAACCTTCCCTTCTAGTTCAGAAGTCTGTGTGACTTCTGAAATGGGTGTTTTTTGCAGCAGCTTGTTACCCTAAGTATATGGGAAAGCGAACTACAGGCTGGAAATGTCTTTCTTTCTTTCTCTTAATCTTCAGAATTCTACATGTGAAAGTTTTGGGATACAGATATAGTGTGTTAGGATAATTTATAGTCTTCTATGTGGGTTATTAACAATGTAACAGTTGCGTTTCAAAATAATCAGTAATTTCTCTTCCTGCACCAGAATTCTGAAAAGAATGGGGATGGTGAGGACATGACACATGAATGACAGATGAGGACTGTTGTTGCAGTCAGCCTGGCAGTGTCTATCGCTGAAGACAGTAATAGCCTTTTCTGTTTGTCTCCCAGGAGAGTTGGGTGTGGTGCGCTGTTCCTCTGTTTAAAAATGGGATCTTTGTAGCTAAGGCCTTGTCGTGGGTGAGGCTCTAATCCTGTTGCCAGAGCGTTCTGATACGGAGCTGCCTTTTGGCTCTGAGGCATACAGCTCGCTCTTTTCCTATGAACACACGCCCCTTTGGAGTTGCCCTGTCTAAAACAGGCCTAATACTGAAAAGGGACAAATGCAAGATGTTGAAATCCACATGATTAAACGGCAGTTTTCATTACAAGTTCCAGCTTTGGAATGTTTTCAAGTAAATTTAAATTGTCTTAATCCAGACAGCATTTGTTTTGAAAAAAATGTGGAACATTTGTTTTGAATGATCAAGCATTGAAGCAATAATTTCCCTACAGTGTTGAGGGTAGGAGGAGGGAGGGGATTACTCTGTAATATGGCAGTCTGAGGCCATACACTCCCCCATGCAGAGGCTCCAAGCAGTGAACATTTCTATTTACCGCACCCAAGCCTTTCCACTTCCTTGCCACGTAAGCTTTTGTCTGAGTCCCCTCAATGGCTCCGCCAGGAGGCAGCTTTCCCTCCTTCCTAAATCCCTCTATTCTTTTCTGCAGTTTGCTATTTTCTCTTGCCAGTACTGAATGCTTTCTGCCCCTTTTCCTGATCACTTCTCCCTTTTATCCAGTGAGGTTTACTCATTTTTTCTTACCTATCACTTCATATGTGATTTTTTTTTCCCCAAGTCCTAAACAGCTTTTCTTCTGGGCTGCCTTTTCTGTCCTCTTTGTTTCTCTCTGAAAACTTTGCAAGTATCTACTTGCCTTTTCCTGTAGCAGTTGAATTTTATGCAGAGCTCTTGTCTCCTTGAACCGTGTCTATCTTCTGTATTTTTATTTAAAAAAGAAAAGGGCAAACAAAGAAGATAAGACATTCACATCCTGTGTCCTGACTCTTGTTTCTGTTGCTTATTCCTTTTCAGATATCTGTTGTCTTTTCAGATGCATTACACAGGCTTTTCTTTCTTAACTGTTTGGTTTTACTTCTTAGACACGTTTGCTTCCAGATGTCCCATGTCTTTTGCTTATTCTTTACCCTCACATTCTTTAGTCTCTGTTCTCTTGTCTGCAACAGACCTTCTCCAGAAGCTGCTCTTTCTTCTGGAAAGTAATCACAGGACAGAAGAAGGGTGATATGCTGCCTTTTCCCATGTGGTCCCATTATTCTCTCAAACTCCTATTCTTTTTTTGATCTTTAAAGGTCGCTTCCAACCCAAAGAAGATTATGATTTTATGATGTTGTTCTGACATTTCCAGGCTTAAACCAAAGATACTACTGGAGAGAGGAAATAAAAAATGAAGTGCCTACACATATGGCATAGAGCTCATGTATTGAGCACCCTGAAATATATGTAGTCTAACAGCAAGAATTGTACCACCTTTAAAAATGGCAGGCTGTAAAGTACATTTATATTTGTGGTTTACCTTACTTGCAGAAAGAACCATCTTTATGTATTGATCCAGCTTTCATATTTCAGGTATGGGTTTGGTTCTCAAAACGTGTGTATGTGTGTTTGCAGTGCAATATATCCTTATTAAGATTGCATGAACTTTCATTCTTCCTTATCTTCCAAAATAAACCTGAACAAAGTTGAAAAATAAATAATAAGAACAGCTGTGTGTGGTCTGTTGATAGCACGTGTAATTATAAATGCAAGTTTTATTATTAAACCTGAAGTCTCAGATACTTGCTTCTGATTTCTTGTTGAATGCCCCACAAGCAGGTTGTTTTTTTTTTAAATTAATTTTTTTTTTGGTTAGGCATTTAAATTTATTAGGTATTTGAAATGGTGTTGTAAGACAGACTGGGATGCTGTATTATTTACAAATTGTTTTGCCCTTCCCCTTTCCACTAAGTGTTCAGGAAGCGTACTGTTGCACTCTTGTAGATTCATAAAACATTATTGTAGAAACTTGTTCATAGAGTTGTTCTTCTTTCCACTGTGGAGTATTATTTTCTTCAGCATCAGGACTCATACTAGTTGCTTCTTATTCCAAAAGAGATGGATTTCTACTAGGTCCAGCATAGATGGTCTTAACCTCTCTCACAGAATATCTTCAACACTATTCTATTAAAGGAGATGAGGAAGAAGTTTTTTGGTTACTGCTGGAGGGAAGGGATAGATTAGGGTGAGTAGCCTGATCTGTATCACAAATCCTGCTATATCATCTTATGTTTTTAACAAATTTAGAGGGCCTGACTGGAAAAATCTGCAAAATGTTGTATTGTTGTAGAACACTGAAGATGTTTATTAGTACCATTTAAAATGAAGCTATTTCCTTAATATTGCTGGAAAGGAAAAGTTGTGTAGCTTTTTAGAGTGCTGCTAATGTGGATAAGTCTTAGAGGTTTAAAGGAAATACTGCATCTGTTGCTATTTCAGTTGCTGAAAGATTGCCAGACCCTGTGCCACTACAGCAGGTTGAAAGTTTTCCAACTGAACTTTTCTGTGGGAAAATGCTGATTCAGCTGAATCAGATGATTTTATGGGAATATGCCTGTTCTGTCAAAACTTTTAGTGAAAACAAACCTACCTAACTTTCTTTCCATCCTGTAAGTCAACCAACCCAGCTCCTTTGGGGCAGTACATACTGGGTGCTCCAGGCTGTGTCTGTATTATCTCTTGCATGCAAGGTTCCTCACTTTTTAGTTGTACTGCTGTGAAAACTTTCAGGTTTCCTGGGCAACCCACCAACCTGTCTGGTGTACTTGCAGACTTGCCAACCCTATATTATTCAGACATAATGGATCAAAACCTTCGATTCCTTGAACAGCCTGTGAGTGAAGGTGATGTCTAGCTTCTCTTCTGTCTTATCACCACTGTTATTTTTTGGTAAATTATTCTGAAACAGATTTTAGTCTTCAAAATTTGTGATTTTTTTAGCTTTGTTCCAATAAAACAGATTTTTTTAGAGATAGGTACCATAAGCCACTATCATGAGCCAACCTAGGGCAGCAGGGAAGGTCGTGCTAAGATGAAAAAATTCCCTTGGAGTAAATAAAAGTGAATTGATGCCAAACAATTGATGAGTTTATTAGAGCCAGTGAAAACTCTTAAGTAAGGGATGAGAGCAGAGGGAAAGTGAGAGGAAAAAGGAGAGGAAAAAACCAGAAAGAAGATAGAGAAAAGATATCACAAGTTCTTGGATCCAGTGATGTTTTCCCGGGCATAGTCCAAGTCCTTCAGTGGCAGGTGTACATCCCAGCAGGGTTTTCTGTGCCAGATGCAACATATAGACCCTGAAAGTTATGGTCCTTTTACAGCCTTTTGGCGGGGAAAGGGGTGGGGGAGGTGGCTCTGTCCAAATCACAAAGGAGGTGAGTGCTCTAGTGCAATTGGAAGGCCATTGGCCTTTCTGTGGTGCTGTTGCAGTGGTTTTAAAATAAGGAAAGGGAATTCCCACCAGAAATGATCTCTTTTCATTGTTAAGCCACCTGCCAGGCCAGCAACTGTCCTCCAGAGATACTGAGGGCTATCAAAGCTGTGTCCCTGTCTACTGCCCAGGGAGGTGGTGGAAGCCTCATCCCTGCAGGTCTTTAAGGCCAGGCTGGATGGGGCTTCAAGCAACCTGATCTAGTGTGAGGTGTCCCTACCATAGCAGGGGGTTGGCACTAAATGATCCTTGATGTCTCTTCCAGCCCTGATGATTCTATGATTCTATTCAGATCAGGTATGTGACAGGTTGTTTTGAGATAATGGAGTCATTGATCTCTCACAATAGGAAAACTAGTTTTACACAGCTGTAGTCACGCTATGTAGAGGTTGATTAAAGATCAACCTTGGAGAGTTCAAACTTGTGATAAATCAGAAGTACAGAAAATGCTTCTGGAAGTTACATTACACGTTTCTCCTAATGCTTAATTCTTGTTCGGTGATATCTAAACTTTATCTTCTATCATGTGAACATCTTCATCAAAAATCTTATTCCAGACTTCACCATAATTTTCCCAGGGAAAAAAGTGAGGCCTTCAAGCCTGTAGTTCCCTAGTTTGTTCTTTTAGTCTCCTCTGGAGGCTAAATGCAATGTTTGCCTGCCTTTAGTTGTCAAGGATCTCCCTTGGTTTCCAGAATTTTTCAAAGATGGTAGAGATTGGCCTTGCAAGGACATCAGGCAGCTGTTTCAGCACCCTTGGATGTAGCCTGTTGCATGCTATGGATTTGTATGGGTTGAGTTCTCACAAGCAAGCCCCGATTGAGTTCTCAGTGTTGGTAATCCTTTCTTAAACCCTTTCAATTAAGCACAGAGGCCTCAGAGACCTTGTCATTGAACACTAAGGCAAATGTTTCCTGCATTGTTCAGATTACTTTGAACTTAGGCTCACTTGCTCTGGTTGTTGAAGGCAGTGTGGATAGCTTATTTCTTTGCAGATGTTCTAACTGGGGCAATCTCTGCTATCATTTGTCAGATGAACTATTATCTGACAACTCACTTTTCTAGGCAAATTGTCTCTGTATCCCAAATACTTTTCATTAATAGAGATATATGGGAATGTTCTTGGTGGTTCATTGTGTGACATGACTTTACAGAGAAGCTGTGAAGTTCTAATGGTAATTTTGGTGGGCCCGTTTCAAACCACATCCTCTCACAGCTCCTATAGTGTCAGTTACTGAGTTTGACTCACTAATGATAGAAAAGATATGGGCAAATAAGTTTATATTTACATCACAAAAGAATAGTATTATTAGCTAGGGTAAATACCATTTGAAATGTCTTGCCCCACTCAGGAACAGGATTAGCCGAGAATGAATGTACTTTATTTCCTTAGTTGAAGACATAAAAGATATCCAGGATGCTCTGCTCAGGCATTCTAGCTAGAAGTACCTGTATGCACTGCCTGATCTCACTGAACCACATTCTTTTGTTTAGGGTTGTTTTTTTTTTGTTTTTTTTTTGTTTTGTTTTGTTTTTTTTTTTAATGAGTGGTTGTTCCTTCACATTCTTGAACCGTTTGTTGATCTTCTCAATCACAGTGTTTTCAGTTTCTTAATAATTGTCTGCAAACAGGACCCTAAAGGGGATTTCCTAATGAATTGTTTTGCAATGCTCTTTTAAACAGAAAATGATGTGAGGGCTTCGGACAATCACTTTTAAATCTTTTTGACTCTCACCGAAGAGATTTGAGTTAATTTCCAAATGACTTGCAGCAACAACAGAAACAAAAAATCACTGTGTTTTCAGTGTTATGTTGGTACACGTGGCAGCCATTGGCTGTAATGTAGAAATTTTTTAGTGATTGTGGTTTTGTTTATTTTAGGACCCATAATAATAAGTGCTAAATCCCCTCTTAGTGATGTGGCTGAGCTAGTGGAGGAAAAGTATGGGACAACTTTTCTGCTCTTGAAAACAGGAAGAAATAGGGAAATGGGAAATATGGAAATGGGGAAACAGCCTGAGGCTGAGTTGCAAAATGAAGTGGCCTGTTGTCTTCCCTTCCTAGGCAAAACTTTTGTGTTTAAGAGTTTGGAAGAACAACCAGGCTTAGATAGTTAGCAAAGCAGAGAGGTATGGTATCGTCTACGCATGGAAAAGAGAGCATCTTCCATTCACCCTTCATCTCTCATTGTGCAGGAATGAAGATGGAATTTTGACCACAGTGTATTCTCCACAGACTATGCAACAGAAGAGATCATTGCATGTTCTTTTCTGGTGGTGAAAGAGGTTTAATTTTACATTTGTGACATTTTCTAGTTAGTGGTAGTATATGCAATATGTATTTGTACCATCTATTTTTGTATCTTATTATGCGATGTTCAGGTACAGTTATACTTGTACAACAATAAACATATAATTTTCAATGCTCTTTTTTTTTTTTTTTATAACATAGGATACAAAAATAGCTTCACTTGAGCGCAATATAAGAGATCTTGAAGATGAAATACAGATGCTAAAGACAAATGGAGTTCTGAATACAGAGGACCGAGAAGAAGAAATCAAACAAATAGAAGTTTACAAGAGTCACTCAAAGTTCATGAAAAATAAGGTACTGTCTATTAAGAAAATAACATAATGCTGTTTAAATAAAGGAAGTGAAAGTTCTAACTTGACCCTTTTCAACACAAGCAGCTCCCTGCATCCTCTCACTCGGTAAATCTCTGCTATGCAGTGTGAAGTAGCAATGGAAAAGTAAAGCATTTTGGATAAATAATGGGTTTATATTTTGATCTGGGAAGAGATTATTCACCACTTTCTGCAGAGGCTACTACAATCCTAAGTCCATAGCATATTCCATTTTCCCTTTCTTACATGTGGTGTTTTAAGGTTGGCTTTTTTAATTAGTAGTTTTGACTTGCTCCATTTTGGCAGAACTGCAGTTGTGCTTTTTTCCCCTGGTTTTGACTGTAGTTTTACAGTAAGGACTGTAGTTCATGGATGATGCCAAGTTGTAATCTTGTAGTATTTTAAGGCTTCCAATTTGATGACTTTGTTCCTGCAAAGTACCTTTAATTTCAAATTATTGTACATAGAAAGTTATGAGTTGACCACAGCAGACAGTAAATGTGTAGTGATGTATCAGTTTACCAGTATCAGGCTCACAAAGCAGTATTCCTTGTTCATTATTTTAAAATACATCAGGTGTGATGTCTAAATTGATGTCCCAGCTCTGGTCTTTTTACCTCTTTTCATTCTGATGTACCTAGCTGCTAAGCAAAGATGAACATTCCAAATAGGTTGTGGTGGTTTGGTTTTTTTTTTTTTTTCTTTTTTTGTGTGTGTGTGTGAATTCAATATTTTTTTGGTGATATTTTTATATATTTTTTTAATTTGTAATAAATACATATAATATTACAATTCATGCTCATTTATTTCCAGCTCCCTACCTTGAATAACATACTGAATTAGAGTACTCAACAAAAAGGAAAAAAAAAAAAAGGATGGAAATTGAAGCCGATACTCCCATTTTCATATAAATAAATTCAGGGTTTGTAAATAATGTTTTAAAAAATATTATTTGTGAGCTGTATTAAGATAAGGTGAAACAAGTCACAGTAGTCTGAACTGGAAACACTGAAGAGGAAAGGCAGCTTTAATCTAGTGCAGTGATGTTAAAAATGTAACCACAATGCCAGAGTAGAATATAGGTAAACTGTTTTTATGAACAATATTTATTATGAAATCTGAATTTATTTTCAATCATTCTATCCTAGTTATTTGTTTGTGTTCTTGTTCTTTGTAATATTCAGGGCAGGTGTGTGTATGTGGAATGTGGAAGTTGCCTATGTGTGGGAACCAAGGTGGATTGATTCACTTTTTCCGAATTGTGTTCTTTCAGCTCTGAAAAAAATGCTTGAGTAGGACTATTACCTCTCTAGAAGCCATGTAAGCAAAACCAGTAGGAGTTAATTGACTGCAGGCATAGTTCTCTGCCTACCGTTGTCTCTTGCTAAAAATAGTTCGCAGTGTAGCTGTTTAAGTAGGAAGTCTGCAGTATCAGGTAGATAAATATCATTGCCATTGTTTTGGAGTTGGGCAAGCTGAGATTCAGAAGTATGCAGCTGTTCTATGGTCAGAGAATTAAACAGTATCAGCACCTTCTAGAGAATCTGAGTTTTTTGATTTTCCATTTTCTTGTGTAAATGAGACCTTCATAATCTTCTTGATAAGATGCTTTTACTTTATTCCATACTGAGTATAGGAATAAGAACGTTCAACACTGTGTGTAGTGTTGGATACTGAAGGTTTTTCCATCTCTGTAGAGCTGTTGCTGGTGCCTGGTTTGGAAACTGTAGGATCTTGTTAAAACTGCCGCAGAAATGCTGGTGTCTTGGGACATTGGGATACATTTTTGTCTTTGGGGGTGTGTGTCTGTTTGCTATGGAAGAAATGGATGTATTAGTGGCCACATGGAATTAACCCAGATTTATTAAAAACAACTCAAACTTCTGGAGTTGAAAAAAGTAGCTCTCAGGGGAAGTAACTAAGGTTCCTAGTGACACTATCAGCAGGAAGATTATATTGCCTATTTAAACACTGTTAACTTAAAGCAATCTAGTTCTAGTAATTTATAGTAAAACTCCTAGTTTTATATCAACAGAAAATCTCTTGATATAAAAATAATTTACAAAACCTAGTATTTTGTTAACAATCTTCTGATGGTCTTGAGAGGAAGAGCTTCAGTATATTTCTGTGGCACAGAGAACAGATGAATAAGACTATTAAACATGCCTTGTTTTGTTATAATCTTCTGATCTTTGATAAGTGCCACATTCTGATGAAATTTTATCTGCTTTCTTTCACCAGTCCTTTTCTTCCACTTGAAATTGAGATTTGCAGCTGAAGATACTATTTTTACCATTCATCTAAGAACCTTTCAAGGTGGAAAAGTATTTTTTACCTGTCAACAAACAGATCTTATTATGCCTGATCTGTTGAACCTGAAATTGTTGATAAATTCTGATAAACAGAAGTACTGATTGATGGCAGAGCAGAACAAAACTCTTCTCACAGTTAGCTGTCACAGGTGCTAGAAAGCTCTTAATACTCCACATTTATTCTTGAAGTGTAACTTTGTTTAAATCTGTTCTTGATTTAAATAAATGGGAAGTTATTAAATAGAGGCCAATACTGAATGTTATTTATTGTACGCAAGTGACAGAGAATCTCGGGAAATGTTCCTTTTCTTGAGTTATTCTTAGTAATATTAACTTTTTCAAATATCTAGGCTTTAATTTTGACTTGCAAATGAATAGAATTTGTACAAGTGAGAAAGAATACTGAGGTTTTTTTTCTTTTCTTGCCTACTTAATGAGGACTCCCCTTGCTCAGGTTTTGAAGGGATAGAAGTTGCCATTGCTCACACAACACCGATGCTGTCAAAACAAATCTTAAAGTTTTGATAATTAAATGGCATAAAGCTTCAAATGCCTTCATTATGGATATGTAGAAAATATATAGGATGACATGTGTTTTAAAAAATAATATCTACTTTGCGAGATTTCCCCTTTGGCTAGCAACCAAATATTTAATGTAACACTGATGCTTTTTTCAGGTGTAAATTTACACTCTGGAGTTTAAGTAGATCTTCGTGTATTAGAACTCTCATGCCCTCGTGCTTTCAGCAGGAATGAGTGAAGAAAATCTAGTGACAGTTTAGTGTTTTATGAATTCAGCAAGTTCAGTTGAATTTTGAGAATTAATTAGGCTGTAATCAGGCACTCTGCATGTAATAACTTTTCACACTGTATGAAGGAAGTGTGCAAATTCTAGGTGATTCTGTAGAAGAAATGTACATGAAAAGAACTACAGCATTTTGATCAATATAGCATTTAGAATCTACAGGTGGACTTGTAGTCTGCTGTATGCACCCACTTCAGTCTATTTGATTGCCACTGTTTTTCCTTTACTTAAATCTTTCACTTTAGAAAGCAGTTTTCCTTTGTCACAGAAGATGACATCCTTATGATGCATAATCAGTGTGGCTTCATTTAAGATAATTATTTACCTAAGGATTTAGCTCATTGATTTTAATATACAATATAGAATCATAGAATCATAGAATGGTAAGGTTGGAAGGGACCTCAAGGACCATCTAGTTCCAACCCCCTGCCACAGGTAGGGACACTTCCCACTAGTACAGGTCACCCAAGGCCTCATCCAACCTGGCCTTGAACCCCTCCAGGGAGGGAGCAGCCACGACCTCCCTGGGGAGCCTGTTCCAGTGCCTCATCACCCTCACTGTAAAGAACTTCCTCCTAAAATCCAGTCTAAATCTCTCCTTTGCCAGTTTAAACCCATTGGCCCTTGTCCGGTCATTGCAAGACCTTGTAAATAGTCCCTCCTCAGCCTTCCTGTAGGCCCCCTTCAGATACTGGAAGCCTACTATAAGAGCTCTGATTGTTTTGGTTTGTTTTCTTTGTCCCCCACTTGCTCTCTGTAATGTCATGTAAGGTTTTGGTGTATAAAAGCAATAATGCAAGAAAAAGGATAATGGCTTTCTGGAAGTGCCAGTATCTAAGAAGCTGAAATTATGGGAGGTGACAGAGAATCATAAATTGAGAAGGAAGACAAAGGAGCTATGGTTTGAGGAAAGGCAGTGAAGCAAGATCATATTGGGCAATGCTGAAAAAGTGGTGACAGGCAAATTACCCACATGAAATGTGTGAGAGTGTTGGGAAGGTCAGAGAGGACAAACCTGGAGTTCTTTAGATGCTACAGCATTTACACCCAGACTTATAGGTTGTTTTCATGGTAGTCTTTACAAAGTATAAAAATGGTTTAGCCTTTGTCTTTTTTTTGTACTGAGATCAGGAGATCTTACTGAATTGTGACTGTTGGTCTTCCACACCAGCTAAGATACTGCAACATGAAAATGTTTGCACACATCTGCTGGAGACAGAAGTTTATTTTGTATCCTGTAAAATTGTTTTTACACAATCTTAGATAATGCAGATTTATTTATTTTTTTAAAAAATATACCCAGGTCTAAAATGTCTTTTTAAAAAACTATGCAGTTTGTTGTTATGCTTTTGGTATTGTTGATACTTTTTTTTTTTTTTTTTGTAATTGAAGTTTTATTACATTTTCAGCATTATACTTTAAGAAAACACCAGCCAAAAAGCATAAATACTCAATACATTTTTGGGGGGTGACTTTTATTTCTGTAAAAAAATAATTTGAGGTCTCTTAACACACTTTCAAACTCTTAGCAATATGTAGGTCTTGCAGCCAGAACTTTATACTAAACAGATTCTGTTTCTAGAACACAGAGAAGATACCTGCAAGGAAAATGAAGCTTTTTTTAAGGTTCTGATTATTTCTCAGGGTGTAGGTTGTGTCATGGAAAAAATCAGGAAGAGTTTCTGAGAGATTAAGTGTCTGTGATGTTCACATGGATCTCATATAAAGCATGTGATGTAATTCAGATTGGCTGCGGATCTACATTTTGTCTTTATATCTTATAGACAGATTTTCCCATTGTTCATTGTGTACACATTTTTGTCTCAGTTGCCATACTTTCTTACGTGTTCTGGCAAGGGATGGGAGAAGGTAGTTTGCTTTTAAGAGAATGTTTTCTTTTGCAGTTTCTCACCTGCAGTCTTTACATTTTCTCGACATCTGATTTCTGTATTTTTTCTTATTCTGATATTTTCAGCCTGTGAAGGTGATTGCTTTTAGTGCTGGTACAGATTCTTGATTTTGATACGGTAGCTCAGAGGAACCAACTAGGCAAGAGAAATAAGCAATAAATATGTTGACGTGCATATGGACTCTAGTTGGAATAAACATTTTTTAAATTCAATTTTTAAGAATACACTCATCATGCAAAATAAAAATACTTTATCAGCGGTAAATGTTTCCAATGACTGTGCCACATAATATTCAATCTGCGAAATATTTTAATATCATAGAATCATAGAATGGTAAGGNCTTCAAGTACTGGAAGGCCACTCCAAGGTCTCCTGGAAGCCTTCTCTTCTCCAGGCTGAAGAGCCCCAACTCTTGTAGTCTGTCCTCACAGCAGAGCTGCTCCAGCCCGCTGATCATCTTTGTGGCCCTCCTCGGGACCCGTTCCAGCAGTTCCATGTGGATCTTTAGGATGTGATTGAGTAGGGTTAGATTTTGGATTTTTTTTTTTTTAATATACTTTTTTTTTCCCTGGGGAGTTTTGAATCAGTTTTCATTTAACCCTTCTAAATTTCTTGCAGCTTAAATATCTCTTGGGATGCACCTGATGGAAGAGAATGCAAAAAGCTCTCCTAGCACTTCTCTGGTTCTTGCAGAATTGAAGCTTGAATTTTAAAGAAAAATATCTAGGTGTCATCAAGACAGTTTTCCAAACACAAATGAAGTGTGGTTTCTCTGAGTTAGGCAGATCCACTGAGGCATTTTATTTCAAGTAATCCTCATGAAGTGATGTATCTGAACCCATCTGGTGACCAGTGTTAAAACACAGAACTTTAAGGAAGGATAGATACGTCACCTACTTCACCATCCTATGTATTGTCCAGTGCTTTTTTTCAGATCCATATATTCTAAATCCACCACACTCTGTTTTCTGTGGCTACTTTGTGCAAAAGGAGGTATGATCACAATTCCACATTTACTGATGGACCTTAAATTCACTTACATTCAGAAGCTGTCTTAGTGACTGTGTTTCTGCTACTTCCCCTAGGATATGCTTTTACAGTCTCACAGACCTTGCACTCTGTGGAATTTTTTATAACATTTCCCCCAGACTTCTCTTAAATTAATCTTTTTGGCTTGGCTTTCCTAATACCTGAGAATTCCATATGAACTGCCAGGGAGTTAAAAGGGGAGTTGGGAATGGTGATCAGCAAGACATTTGCAGGAAGAGTAAGGTTAAAATTCTACTTCTCAGTTTTCCTTACCTTACTAAGATACTTGCTTGTCAAGCTCCTAAAAAACTCCTGGATTCACATTGGCCAATGAAAAAGCACAAGAATCAAGCTGCTGGAAGAAAGAGCCTATTGGATTGAATTTATGCTTTTATGAACAGTAATTTTCCTATGCATTTTTGGTGTTCTGCCAGACTTGCCTCACGCAAGATAAATTCCTTTGAACTTAAGTGAGGTCCATGGTGAATTTATAGGCCAAATCATTATGTATTGTCTTTAAAAGTTTCCTTTTAAATTCTGCAACAGCAAGGTAATCATTGTTAAGACAGGGCACATTAAATTACAGGAAACTATTGAAGTTTTGAGTACCAAAGTCTGAATCTTGATTTTCTTTCAGAATTTACAGGTGTCTGAATTTTCATATCATGGTCCTTCACATCTTTCAGATTGCAAGTACACCTATGAATTAGCAATGAAATTAATGATCTATTTTTTTCCCCATTACAGATTGACCAACTGAAACAAGAACTCTCAAAGAAAGAATCAGAACTTCTTGCCTTACAAACTAAGCTTGAAACCCTTAGCAATCAAAATTCAGATTGCAAGCAACACATTGAAGTGCTTAAAGAGTCTCTTACTGCCAAAGAACAGAGAGCTGCCATACTTCAGACAGAGGTATTGTATCTTCTAGTCAGAAAATGCAATAGAAATATTTTGTCAATAGCAGGTGTCAAGGTGATTATGTGCTTGTTGCAAGTTTGTGTAGAAGGTAATTTGTTAAAGAACAGTGAAATAATTAACAACCCTTTAAATGACAATATATTTAGTATATAATTGGTTTAGGTAGTACACCTGCTCTCATTCTACAGGTATTTTAGAATCACATGTGATTGCATTTAAATAAATTGTTTATGCCTAATTCTTATTGGCTTCAATGGGAGGAGCCTGGGCATTAATGTTTTGATTGCTGTGATTTCATTCCTTGGTTTTGCACCTGTTTGCTGTCTGACTTTTCCTTTTGGTTCTTCTGGCTTTATGCTTCTTTTCTGCGGTGTGTTTCTCTTCTGAAGGGTGAAGCTACTGATTCATTTTAAAGGGAATTGTTGAAAAGTGCATGATATGATTCTACGATTCTAGGATTAATCTTTGGTTGTATTTTCATGTAAAATCTGTTTGTTTAAAATGATGAATAATTTCAGTCTTTAAAAGAAGCCAGTGTATTAGCACTGTAGGTATCTTGAAACCTAGATCATAAAAATGAGAGTAATGGATTACAGTTGAGAGGGTTGTCTTATTTTCTGAAATGTGTAAATCCAGTGTTAAAAATGTTGTCTCTTAGTTAATTTCCTGTGCATTTAAAACGCTTCATAGGCTTGGAGTACACAATGCTGACTAGACTGAAAATAAAATGAAGATGTTTTAATGGGTACCCGTTTGTCTTGGTTTCACTGGGGTAGAATCCTAGGCCAGCTGTAGGCCATTAACAGCTTAGAGTCAACCGGGGCAGCTGACCTGAGTTGGCTACAGGTGTGTCTCAGACTGTAAACATCGCACTCAGTATAAAAGGGGGAAGCTGCCTGGGAGCAGAGAATTTTGCTTAGGGCTTCTCCCTGTCCTTCTTCTTGCCATCCCTGGAGGAGCTTGCTTCCCATTTTGCTTTCAAGGGCTGCTTTCCTGTTTGTGGTGGCTGCTGCACAAAAAACCCCCAACCTAAATTCGTCATTCTCATGAAAGCAGGGAGTAAGTATTTCTAAGATTCTGATTATTCCTCTGTGCTGTAAGCCTTAACTTCTATATGTTACAAAGATGCAGATGAAACTTTGGAATTTGCAACTTACTTAATAGACTAGCCAGTGTATGTGTGCAATACAAAATAATTGTAACAGAGCAAGGGTAAGAACTCCAGCAATTCTGGCAGACCTCAATTTAGTTATCGAGTAGTAAAGATTACATATATTAAATCTTTTGCTGTGCCAGCATGTTTTACAAGGTTTGTATTGCCTCTTGTACCATTGATGTTGATTAGTTTTGTTGGTTCTTCCCTAATTTGATTTCCCAGTTCTTGCAGATTTGGTAGTTGGCTGATTCAGTGGATAAGGAATTGGCTGGATGGGCTTATCCAGAGGGTAGTGGTCACTGATTTGAAATCCAGGTGGAGGTCAGTGTCTAAGTGGTGTCTCTCAAGGATCTGTACTGGGACAAGTACTATTTCATATTTTTATCATAGACAGTGGGAGCAAGTGCATCATCAGCAAGTTTGCACGCGATACCAAACCGAGTAGCGCTGTTGGTATGCGAGAGGGGTGGGAGGTCATCCAGAGGGACCTGGACAGGCTGGAGAGGTGGGCCCAGGTGAACATCATGAAGTTCAACAAGACCAAGTGCAGGGGCCTGCACCTAAGTTGCAACAATCCTCGTTATCAGTACAGGTTGGGGGGAGAGGTGATAGAAGAAAAGGACTGTGGAGCTCTTGTGGAGGAGAAGCTGGATGTGAGTCACCTGACCAGAAGGCTGGTTGCACCCTGGGCTGCATACAGATTGAAGTGGCAGAATCAGTTCTCACTGTTCTCTGGTGAGACCTTATCTGGAGTAGTGTGTCCAGCTCTGGAGCCCTCAATACACAAAGGATATGGACCTGATAGAGAGGAACCAGAGCAGATGATCAGGGGTCTGGAACACCTGTCCTACAAGGTCACGCTGAGGGAGCTGGGGTTGCTCAGCCTGAAGAAGAGAAGGCTCTGGGGATACATAATAGCAGCCTTGCAGTACCTGAAGGGGGCTATAAGACAACTTCAGAGGGACTGTTTACAAAGGCCTGTAGTGATAACACACAAGAGTCTGTGGTTTTAAATTAGAGTAGACTTAGACTGCATGTTAGACACAAGTTTTTTATCATGAGGGTGTTGGAACCCTGGAACAGGTTGCCCAGGGAGGCAGTTGGGGCCCTTTTGCTGGAGATATTCAAGGCATGGCTCAACAAAGCTCTGGGCAACCTGATCTAGTTAGGGATGTCCTTACTCAGTGCAGGGGGTTTGGACTAGATAACCTTTGGAGGTCCCTTCCAACCCAAACCATTCTTACTATTCTAAGATTTTGTGGTTCATTTTGGGATATGGTACATTTTGAGATGCATTAGAAGCAACATAAAGAAAACAAGTTCCAATTCCAGTTATTCACATGTTTTGATATAGCCACTGTTTACAAGGATTTACCAAATAATTTTTATCTAATAGCAGATTTCAAGTGGGAGATAACTTCACTTGCCTCAAAACTTCTCTTTTACATACTTTTGAAAAGATAACATTAGACTAATACACCTTTTACCTATGAGGCAGAGACTTTAAACTATGTTAAACTTTAAATTATGTCAGCAA
This sequence comes from Semnornis frantzii, assembly GCA_013399775.1. Taxonomy (NCBI): domain Eukaryota; kingdom Metazoa; phylum Chordata; class Aves; order Piciformes; family Ramphastidae; genus Semnornis; species Semnornis frantzii. Next base: position 15,696 of record VWYK01058285.1, on the reverse strand, counting down.
TTTACCTGGTCTTAGTATACTTTAATAATGTTCAAATTTTGGTGAATATTAATTGTCTTTAAAAAAGAAAAAGATCAATTTAAGATACACTGAATGTTTTATTTCTTTCCTGTACTTCATGAAGGAGATGCAGGGCATCTCAAATCTGAGGAATAAGATCTTTTAGGTTATGTAAGTAGAATTAAGCACACTATGTACATAGTAGTTTGTCAACCCAGGACAAATCAGAAAAGAACAGTGGTTTTGTTTGTTATTTTAAAACTTTAGACTTGTAGTCATGTCACAGGCTTTTCTAGGCTGAACAGTTCCATGTTTCAGGCTTTTGTCATATGAGAGATGCTCAAAATCTTTATTGAAGTCCTTAATCCCTCAGTTGCTTTGTGACCTTTCATCAGACACTTTGCAGTATGTTGATGTCTTTGTTGTACTGAGAAGCTCAGAACTGGACAGAATACCCCAGGTATGGTCTGACCAGTGACGAGTAGAGGGGGAAATTGCTTCCCTCAACCTGCTGGCAACATCTGTGTTAATGCAGCCCAGTATACTGTCTGGCTTTTTGCCACAAGGGCACATGTCTGATGTTCCATAGGGTGTCTGCCAGGACTACGAGTGAGATCTTTGTGCAAAGATGCTTTCCATCTGGTATATCCCAGCATACACAGGTGCAAGACTTTACTCAGTGTAAGCAGAATTTTATAATGATTCCTAATGTCTGCAGAATGTGGACTATTAGTGAGAGGCATGATGAGTGTATCTGTTTATTCAGTGTTATAGCAGATATCACAAATGAGGATATATGGATTTTTTTTGGATGAGTATAGTTAATTTCCTTCAAAAAGTATTAATTGGATCAGATGCTGAGCACAATGGCACTTTGTCACATGATGTGAGAAAATGTAAACCCAACAAGAAGTCTAGATCTAAACACCATGTGCTTTTTGCATGGTGTTTCTGTTGTCTCAGTGAAGTAAGTGTGGTTTTGTTTTGATTTTTTGTTATAGGCTTATCTGACTTAGAAAGCTATCATCTGAAGTTTTTATCGACAGCTGAAACAAAAAATTACAGTCCTACAAAGCAGTAACTATCATGGTGGCCAGAGCTGGGAGGTCTGAAAGTGGTTTATTGCTAGTAGGAAAAATATTCAGAACCAGTCCTTAGTAAGTTCACCACCTCTGCTATGTGCATTTCATTTTGTTCCATTTTTAAGGGTGATAATGCCAAACCATGTAAGCTTTTCCTACCTAATGTATGTAGTCTTTTTTGATTATTTGTCTATTAATGATAGGAAAGCATTAAGGTCAGATAAAAATGAGCCAGAGTCAGGCTAGTGTGGCTACAGAACACTGAAAATACGTGTGCTCCATTGTGAATTTTTAAAATGAAACCTTATGCTGTTACAGCAGAGACAAGGAGCTTAAACACCATAAATAATCATTGCGATGGTTTAAAAAGATGAGACACTACCATTTGTGTACTTTAAATTCGGTGGTACAGTTTGAGACTGAATTTGCACATTGACTTCAGCTAGGTGGCTCAGTGGGGAAAATACAACCATTTCACAATGGTTATAGCAACTTAGTGCATCATTGCTGTAGATATAGCACAGCTTCAAACTGGCAGGTGTTCTACTTGAATGTTAACAAATTGTGAAATAAAGAAATACCTATAACTAAGTGTTGCAGATTGTGAGTGTAGTCCTGTCAGTTGAAGATGGGTTAGAAAATTAGGTGAAGTTTGTTGGCATGTTCAGTGTACATGTAGTAATATAGACAACCTAATAAAAATCAAGAGGAAAGGTGATTATAGTAGGTATTTATTGCAGTCTGGTTTTTCTTTTAAACAGATCTGTTTATAGGGAAGGGCTGTGAAATCACTGACTCTTGGCAGCTCTCTGTTTGCATAAAAGGCAAATAAAAGCAGACAACACAAAATACTTGGAGGAAAACTACAAATGCTTTATTTTTATTTCTGTTACGATGTTGATAGTTGATATCGCTTGAAATGCAAACCTGCTTTTAATTGTACAGTAATAATGGTATAACTATGGTTATTTCACATTTTTCTCAGAGTTTTACTTGGAAATGAATTTTTTCTATTGTTATATTTTTTTTTCTTGTTTCAAATTGAACTGGGCCAGATACTTCAGTGTGGTCTCTTCTGGCTACTAGTCTATTGCTCTGGTAGAGCTGAGCTGCTGTGCGTGCAAAGGAAAGATCACCCAAAGTATTAACCACAGTTCTAAGGGCTTGTGAGCCATTTGCTCTGTCTCTCTTCACAGTTCTTCACAACTTTCTTGACAGTGTGTTGCATATTTCAAATGGCTTTTTATCTCAGGTGGAATTTGCCACCCCTTTTGCATTTATGTACAGTTTTCATGTTTTGTGTTCCCTTGCAACACGTTAGGAAAAAGGAACATAGGGGAAAGGAAGTAAGTTTAAAGACTTAAACTGAATGAACACGTAGATAAGTTCTGCTTAAATATAGAATTTTGCTAAATGGTGAAGCAAAGGGTTTTTGTGTTTGTCTATTGGAGGATTTCAAGTCATGACTATTCAAAGACAGATCAAACAGAATGGTCTGGTAAAATTTCTCATACTTTGAGTAACACGTTTTACTAGTGACTTTCTGAGGGCCATTCCTACCTCAGTGATTGAAAGCTTCATTTGTAGTCTCATTCAAATACACGATGTCTAATGCTGTTCCAAAGATGTATTTTCTGCTTTGTGGGTTATATGCTAGCATTAATTTTTCTAGAGAAAGATTTAATATCAATTTTTATTTATATCCCTGCAACTGAATCCATTCTTAATGTTAGTTTTAAATAATCTTTCTTTTGGGGACATAATTTTATTTCATAAAAAATTTGAAGGGAACTGCCTCGGGGAAGGGTGACTGAAAGGGTGGAGAGTTCCATTTGCAGGGTCTGTAGAAAATGATGCACAGGGACAGAATAATCCAGATAAAAAGGGGAAAGGTGGAAGTTCAAAGATAAGACTGTGTTTTCGATGTGTCAAGTCTTCATGCAAGTTCTTTGGGACAAATAGTTCAATGAATGTTAGGTTTATCTTACTGACAAAATGCTTTTCATTTTAATCTATTTTACTTAAAGTGATAAATATGTTTCCTCCCAGTTCTTAATTTGCAGAAAATTGCCTTGTTGCCATTTCAAACAATATTCAATTAGACTGCTTTAATGGGTCTTCAACTGTGCAAAATTTACTGCGAGAAGATAAATCAATGTTTAATTAGGCTTGATTCTAGTGGATGGAAATTATTAGGAAAATATTATTACCGTTGCCTACCCTTTTTTGCCCTAACTGGAGATACTTGGAGAGGAACTTTGATAGGACTGCTTCAGAAATTATTCTTTGAATACTCTGTTACTTTTACTGTGATTAAACATAAAGTGGCCCAGCTATGATCCTAGTATATTGGTAGTGTATGCAAAGAAAAAGCCACCTCAAACCAGTATAGAAATTTCTCCAGGTAGATTCAAAACCAGGGGGAACACAAAGAATCTGTAATGTAACGAACATAGTAACTGGTAGATGTAACCCCCCCAGTCTGTAACTGTTGATGTTTCACACGTATTACTGTAATGATGAAGCATGAGGAGAAGTTAGTGAAGTAGTTTTGCATGCTTTTGAGTTTTGTCCTTAAGAGACAGCTGGAGAGAAAGGATGAGAGCCACTTTAAGGAAGGCTCAGGAGGTTAAGGTGGCCCAAAGCACACTGGCCTGTATCAGGAATAGTATGACTAGCAGGAGTAGGGAAGTAATTATGCCCCTGTACCTGCCACTAGTGAACCTGCACCTTGAATACTGTACTCAGTTTTGGGCCCCTCACTAAAAGAAAGACATTGAGTTCCTGAAGCATGTCCAGAAAGGGCAAGCAAGCTGATGAAAGGTTTGGAAATGAAGTCTTATGAGTAGTGGCCAAAGAAAGTGGGATTGTTTAATCTGGAAAAGAGGCTGAGGGGAGACCTTACTCACCTCTCTTACAACTTGCCTGAAAGGGGGTTGTAGTGAAATGAGTGTTGGTCTCTTCTCCCAGGTAACTCATGATAGGATAAGAAGAAATGGCCTCATTTTGTGCCAGGGGAGGCTTAGATTCGATACAAAGGAAAAAGTTCTTTTACTAAAAGAGTGGTCAAACATTTCAAAAGGCTTTCCACCATCCCTGGAGGTGTTAAAAAAATGTGTAGACATGATACTTTGGCATGCAGTTTAGTGGTGTCTTGGGGGGATTTGAATCTGGGTTACAAATGAATGGTAATGAGGCTGATATGAAAATATTAGCCAAACTTTATTAAACAAAGTAAATTCCCCCAAACTTATTTACAATTAATAAATAGATTCTGCTATGCGGTTGGTTAAACTGTCTTTGCAGAATGTATATATATATATATATAT
>VWYK01058284.1:13084-26549 GCA_013399775.1 Semnornis frantzii | reverse complement strand
TTAGACAGAGAGAAGTTTTCTTCTGAGGCAACATTGCCGAAGGCAGGTTGCTAGGCTTGATAGATTAAAGACATGAACCAAAACAACAACGCTGTGTTCTCCTGTTAATCGTCAGGCTGTTCTCGGGCCTGTAGTTTTAAATTTGGCTGAACTGAGGATCAGGGGAACAGGGCTTGTTTTGTCACATGATTTTTAGTGTTCGCAGTAAGCTGTTAACAAGCTCTGGCAGATTTACGGTCACTAGACATACTTCTGCAAACACATTGTTTACAATTACAGCAAATTCACAGGGCAATGACCACAGAGGGATTGCTCACTATGGCTGGATGTAATGTACATTATCATAAAGCCGTAAAAGAGTTCCTGGGCTGGGCTCTTGCGGCAAGCTCCTGCTGAAAGTAGTGGTGAGCTGAGCAGTGAACCTTAAACTGGAGGCACGGGACTGGTGACTTCACCCATCCAGTGTTCAATGTGTGGTCTTAAGGAACTATAAAAACATACTCTTTAAAATTACAGTGGTAATATCTTGTAACTACTGGAAAGATGAACTTGCACTTTAATGCTTAAATACAATGAAAAACAGTTATGAGCTAATATTCTAGTTTTTCCCTTGCCTTCCTTTTCCCCCTTTTCTTTCCTTTTTTTCTAAAAAAAATTCTTTCCTTTTTTCTTTCTTTTTTCTTTTTATTTTTTCTTTTTTTCTTTCTTGTTTTATTTTTTCTTTCCTGTTTTCTTTTTTCTTTCCTATTTTCTTTTTTCCTTTTTTTTCCCTCTTGTCTTTTTTTCCCTTTCCCCCCTCTTTTTCTTTCCTTTTTTCCCTTTTCTTTCATTTTCCCCCCCTAGCATTTTAAGATATCTCTCCAAGTATTTATCCATAATAAAAACATATGTTTTTCTTCTAGTTTTTATGTTGGTTTTTTTTTAAACAAAGTTGCTACATTCAAAGAGGCAAAATAAATCAGCAATCAAGTAATAGTGCTAATATTAGCAGTCTTGGTGTTTTGAGAAATATCACAGAATCACAGAAACATTGAGGTTGGAAAAGCCCCTCAGGATCACCCAGTCCAACCGATANAGCTGAGCAGTGAACCTTAAACTGGAGGCACGGGACTGGTGACTTCACCCATCCAGTGTTCAATGTGTGGTCTTAAGGAACTATAAAAACATACTCTTTAAAATTACAGTGGTAATATCTTGTAACTACTGGAAAGATGAACTTGCACTTTAATGCTTAAATACAATGAAAAACAGTTATGAGCTAATATTCTAGTTTTTCCCTTGCCTTCCTTTTCCCCCTTTTCTTTCCTTTTTTTCTAAAAAAAATTCTTTCCTTTTTTCTTTCTTTTTTCTTTTTATTTTTTCTTTCCTGTTTTCTTTTTTCTTTCCTATTTTCTTTTTTCCTTTTTTTTCCCTCTTGTCTTTTTTTCCCTTTCCCCCCTCTTTTTCTTTCCTTTTTTCCCTTTTCTTTCATTTTCCCCCCCTAGCATTTTAAGATATCTCTCCAAGTATTTATCCATAATAAAAACATATGTTTTTCTTCTAGTTTTTATGTTGTTTTTTTTTTTTTAAACAAAGTTGCTACATTCAAAGAGGCAAAATAAATCAGCAATCAAGTAATAGTGCTAATATTAGCAGTCTTGGTGTTTTGAGAAATATTACAGAATCACAGAAACATTGAGGTTGGAAAAGCCCCTCAGGATCACCAAGTCCAACCGATACCCGTGCTCCACAAGGTTCACCCTAAACTGTAGCCCCAAGCACCACATCCAAATGACTTTTGAACACATCCAGTGTTGGTGACTCAACCACCTCCCTAGGCAGCCCATTCCATTCTGTGGAAAACTTTTTCCGAAGATGTTCTCAGTTAGAATGTACAAATAACACAGCCAGACAGAGATGACAAAAACAGCCCAATGAACTCCTAAATAACCTGTGAAGGTAACACCCATCATCAAAATGTGCCTGTTCCCATCTTTTGAAAGCCCATTCCACCATCCCGTACTGAAACCTTCCCTGGCTCACAAAAAAGAGAACCCATTCTCAGGGCTGCAGATTCTCTTTCAACTAGGAAGTTCTGAAAACTATTTGCATGCTACAGCCACTTTGCTAAGTCAAATAAAAGATAGGGAAATTCACTTAAAAGCAGATGCTTTGTTATAATTTGCCATTTTGCATCTGTTTTGTGGCTGATACTGATAACCGATTTGTTAAATTGACTTGGCAGGTGAAAATTATTTTTTAAAGTATCACTCTGTGATTCAAAATAGTAAATAAGTGAATAAGTAGATAAGCCCCTGAAATAATCAAAGCTGTGAGGCATTATGAAAATTTCTTAGTGTTTCCTACACTTAACCTACCAACCATCTTATCTGTAAACTAATATTACAGTTGATTTAATTCCATCACTTATCCCTGAAGAACAGCTCCAAGATTCTGACCTGTTGCAATGTGACATCATAGATTGATTTATTTACACTTTTTAATCTTAAAAAAAAAATAAAAAAACAAGCAATAAATCAGAGCTAAAAAGACAGACTTCCAATGAATTCAATTAAGTGTGCAGCTCCAAAAGAACTTTCCTGAGTCTGTCACTTCCATATTACATAAATAGGATAGTTGCATGGTTTAAATAACCTGAACATTAATTCATTCTGTTTCCATGGTCAAGCCAACATAAAAAATTGTTATTCTACCTGTTCTTGTGAACAACAGCTAGTTTGTTCCTTTGTAAATTCTGCCAATCCTTGAAAAAAAATAGTCTGGCAGCCAACATTGAGGAAAAAAACATTTAAAAATAGGCAATTGCTTTAAAATAGTACTAAATATGTGAATATTGTACTTAAAACAGCCCATACTGAGGTCTCTAAAATGAACTATCTCCTAAGTTTGAGGGTAACTAATTTTCATTGCTTTTAAAGGAATAAACTGTGAGCTGGAAATAGATGAATGCTCGTCACAGCCGTGCCTGAACAGCGGGACCTGCCACGATTCCCTGGGGAGCTTTGCTTGCTCCTGTGCACCAGGCTTCCTTGGCCAGCTCTGTGAAACCAACATTGATGAGTGTGTGAGCCAGCCATGCCTCCACGGCGGACAGTGCACAGACCATGCTAATGGGTAGGTCTTCTACAGCTGGGTAATGCTAATTTGCTCCTCTGTTTACAGACAGGAATGCTTAGGAGAGTCTGCACTGCCAGGTAGTTGATTTAATTTCAAATTGGGGATTTCAGTTCAAGAGGGACATAGAGCTGAATGAGAGAGTCAAGTGCAGAGCCACAAAGATGATTAAAGGAATGGAGCTTCTCTCTTGTAAGGAAAGACTGAGGGAGCTGGGGCTCTTTAGCTTGGGGAAGAGGAAACTGATAGGTGACCTCATGAATGTTTATAAAGATGTAAAGGGTGAGTGCCAGGAGGATGGAGCCAGGCTCTGCTCGGTGATGTCCAACGATGGGACAAGAGGTAATGGGTGGAAGCTGAGGCATAGGAAGTTCCATGGAAACACAAGGAAAAACATTTTCACTGTGAGGGTGAGGGAACACTGGAACCGGCTGCCTAGGGATTTTTGGAGTCTCCTTTTCTGGAGATACTCAAAACCTTCCTGGATGCATTCCTGTGTGATCTGCTCTAAGTGATTCTGCTCTGGCGAGGTGTTTGGACTGGATGAGCTTTTGAGGTCCCTTCCAGCCCCTGACATTCTGTGATTCTGTGATTTCACTCCTTGCTTCTGCACTGATTTCAGTTTAAATCTGAAAAATTATTAAAGAATATAAGTCTGGTCTCAGAGCCAACAGGACAACAAAATGTTTATGGAAAGAACTGACCAAAACATTAATTTTTCACCTTTGTACATTAAATATTTACAATGCGTTGTTTGTCTGGCCCTGAGGATTGTCATTTAGAAATGAATTCTTGTTTAGCACTCATCAAACTTCGGCTTCCAAGAAAGATGTGAGTGTGCATAAAAGTGAATTTGCCAATAGCAGCTGCCGGCACTGACAGGCAGAATCATTAGAAAAGAGGGACAGAGAAAACCTGCAATAAACTACTAACCACAGTAATAGATATCATTAGAAAACGTGTCAGGAACTTTACAGGCAAGTACAACAACAAACAATCTGCAGTCCATGGCCAAGGGAAAAAATAATATAAAGAGAATACATGACAACAGAAAAGAGAGGTACTCCACCTACTGTTAAGAGCCCTACACAGAGAGCCAAGCACAGCCTAGGCAAACAGAGATCTGGCATTCATTCACTGATGCTGGCTTTGCATACTCAGCACAAGATTCCCAAACTAAAACCACATATATATAGACTCAGTCTGAAAGTTCCCAAGTGTATTCACTAGTATAGTATTTGTGCATTTTCCAGCTTTCATAAAGCAGTTTTGAAGATTTCAGTGCCTCAGAAATCATTCCAAAAGTCAATTCAGCAAGAAGCATGTTTGCCTTGAATGCAAGGTGGAAGAGATCACATTCTTGGAATGAGCTTTTGTACAGTGTGGTAAGATGGCATCAACCTTGTGGAGCTCTTTTTCAGCAGAACTGAATGACTCTGAACAAGACAAAGCAATTTACTCTTTCCCAGGGTAGCTAAAGCATGACAGCAGGGACAGGGAGCTCACCTTGCACCTATTTAGTTCACCGCATACCCACTTAGTGACCTGCAAGCCTTTTGAGGATAATGCCAGAGATGAGCAGCTGGGATCCTCATTCAGACCAGACTTAATCCCACTCATATTTCTCCAGCTTTTAAAGCTGAGTTACGTGTAAGAGCAATTTTAATTGGCTTGTAATACTGCAGGATATCTGGGGTTCCTACTACATTTGTTACATGATAAAAAGAGCCGGACAAGAAAGCAATTCAAAGCACAAGGCTGTCTAGCAATTTCCTTTCTTTTCTGTACTTTCTAGTCTAGATAAAGAACTGTAGTCTTTAAACAGTAGTTTCCTGACTGATGCCACAGTACAGCTGAGGCTTTTGTGTGTAACACCAGCTGTCACAGAAATGTGCCATGCAACAGATGTAGCATGAAAAGTCATACATGCAAACACCAAATTATTTCCCAAATTTCCAGTGATGTTCCATAGATGCAACAAAGTGGAACTTGATATCTTAAAAAACCAGCTGCATGTTATTGTACACTTTTTATTCAAACACAACAAGAGGTGCCTTAGTTGAAGCAACAAAACCAGTTGTGCACAGGCACAGAGGATACCTCTGCATGCTCCAAGCCTTTTTTCCATCAGAAAATTTCCCAGGACCTTCAGTGTTCTTTTGACTGCATAGAAAGAACATCTGCACATACTGCTTTCTGCATATTGTGAGAACATTAAACAAAAAGGCCCAAAATATGTTAGGTACAGTATCTAAGAGTATTTTAGTAGAAAAAAGCATCTGCCTACTTGGTCATAGCTTGCCCACAAGCAGGACACCCTCCAGAATCCCTGAAGGTTGACAGCAATGTAAAACACTTACGGATACCTGAGAAAAATGGTACCCAAGTGGGGCTTCACTTTAAGCAGTGAGTTGTGAATATTCCTTGCTGCTCTGTGACTATCAACTAAAGGGAAAAGGAGCATGGACTAAGGCAGAAACAAGATCTTTCACCACAAAGTCAAGCAGCACCAAACTGAAGACATATGGAAGAAATGTGTGAAAAATACAGCAGAAGAAAGGGACTTCTGTTTTGAGAACATACCTTGGAATGAAAATTATTTTTCTCATTCACATCTTCCTCATTACTTTTTATATCCAAAATTCAAATGCCCTCTGGTCTAAATCATCTCTGATTTTAAGAATTATCCATGCACTAGTGATAAACTGGCCTGCCAGAAGTTTCTGCTCATGTACACTTAAATAGTGCAGTATAAAGTTCACAACTTTTGGCCTGTAAGACCGCAGAAGCCACTTGTTCTCTGGTCTTATGTTCAACCATTTCACTTTCTCACTATGTATTTATTCCAAGCCTAAGACTTGGGCATTAAACACAGAAACTATTAAATTATGCTTACCTGTTGTTTAGCAAGATTCCCCATGACCGCAATTGTATAACAACCAGAACATCATTTTAATGTAAAATAAAAAAAAAAAAAGTAGGGAAAATTTTGTTTCTGATCATTAATTAGTGTTGTACAAAACTCATCCAAGCATGCACATTTAACCTGGTTATCTTGCAAAGACCAATCTTTTCTTATGACTCTTACAAGGTGGCCTCATAAATTACTACCTAGGCTTAGAGTTATGTTTTTTTTATAATAATTAGCTCTCTGAAATAAAAACACAAAGCAAGAACCCCAGGTATTAGTGATTACCCGCACATGGTTCATTTACCTGCGCTAGTCATAGCAACATTGCTATCAAAAGGAAGCTCTTATTACTGTTATTACTGGAACTATCAAAGTAATTGTCATTTTTGTTCCAATGTAACAATAAAATACTGTTTTTCATCTCAGAGGAAACATCACATAGTTGAGGAACAGAATCTGCCCCAAATTTTTGCTGGTCAGTGTCTACCAGTCTGAGAGAAAGGGATACTAATAATCCCCTTTTCATGGTAAGCCTACAAAAATTACATTGGAAACGACAAAATATTTAAAAAAAAAATTTAAAAAGGATAAATCCATAATTAGAAGACATCTGTCAAAACCAATCTAAATTCACAAGCAAGTGTTTTTTCCCTCAGACAAAACCACAGATTTCAGGAAAAAGTTAATTGTTGGTTCCAAATTTCTGCAGTTTCTCCTTGAGCACCAGATGGTGATCTTGAGTCTGGACTCAGTCCTGCAAGCTGCTAGCCAAAGCTACTCGAGAAGCCTGCTGAGGATTGGAAATAAAGCCCAGATCTCTTGACTTCCAGCTAGAGTGAGCATTGCATTCTGTGTCGTAGGTACATGTGCAACTGTACTGGTACTGGATTTATGGGCCTGCACTGTGAGTCCCGAGTTCCCTTATGCTGGTCACAACCATGCTACAATAACGGCACGTGTGAGGACAACGCTGACAATTACACATGCCACTGTTGGGCTGGTAAGCTCCAAGTTCTATAAACACTCTCTTTCCTTGTATAGTAGATATGTCTTCATTATTTTGCTGATATAATAAAACACTAAAGCTACATAACCTTAAAAATATTCAATGGGCTTCACTCATCGTGAGTCAGAGCCCTATGGACAAGTTAGTCTCTTTTCCAGCTAAGGATTGACTTCACTGCACAGCAGAAATGGGCAAACCTGAAAGTCCCAGTATTATGGAGTCAAGACATGAGATAGGTCAAAGTTGGGATCCATCTTCCACTTGATTAATCCTTCAACCCGTGAACCAGTGCTGTAGCTTGCCCTTTTTTAGTCTTCATTAACGTGACCTTTTAATCAGTGTAAAATAGATTTTATGCTGGGAAAGCGGTCATCCCTTCATATCAGTAGTGCAACCCTAGCAGTAGGGTTAAATATGCTGGTCTGTATTCTCTACCAGCAGTGTTCCAATATCCAGCTAAGGGTCCCATGCCCCCGGTGGGGACATCCTGAGCTCCTGTGGGATTTCGTGAGTGTTTCAGCACACAGACTAACTAAAAGACGTTTCTCTAAAAGGTTTAACATCTGCATCCTTACCAAGGATGCAGGAGCACAGCACGCTGTGAGGAGTAAATACCACAGTCTCATGCTACATGGTTCTTTGTGCATTAGAAGAAGAAAATTTGGGCTGAATCTTTACTATTTTCCAGAAACCAAGGAGCTTTGTGGCACCTCAGACTCCCAATAAAGCTCTTTACAAATCCTAAATAATTTATACTTCCTGCCCTCCTCTGTCACAGGGAGGTGGTGCAAAAGAGGAAGAAAACTTAACACAACCTGAAAGCATATCTATGCTGCAATGCAGCATTGCCTTGTTATCCACTTTCTTAAATCCCCCGAAGTCTGTGCAGCTCAACCAAGTTCAGTTAGCTAATGCAGAACAGCCATGGCTATGTCCTGCTGCCAAGTCCAGACAAGAAGCTGCGAGGAAACTTTCACAATCTTCCAGTGCAGGAAAGTCTGAAACCAAGTGTATATCCTCGATAGTATTTTTTGATCTGGCATAAACCAATAGCACATCAATGAAGTGCATTCTCGTGGCTCTCCACAGGCTATGCGGGTTTCCACTGCGAGGAGGACATTGAGGAGTGCAGCAGCAGCCCCTGCCTCTCTGGGGGTGACTGTGTGGAGCTCTCGTGGGCCAGCCTCTACGGTAGCGTCCCAGGCCTGCCACCAGCCTTCAGCTACGACAGGGCCGAGGGCTACATCTGCAGCTGTAAGGCAGGCTTTACCGGTAAGATTCCCTCGGTATTCACTTGTTTAGACCTGGCTGGAAATGCATCTTTAAAAGCAGTGATGTATTGCAAGGTGCCGTAGCGCAAGGGCTCCCTCTGGTGGCCACCATACACACGTCTCAGTAGTAAGTCATGTGGAATAAACGGCCTGGTTGCAAGCTTCGGGGGCACAGCAAGAGAGCAGTAGGCTCCAAGTACGGACCCTGCGGTGGCCCAGGCCGCAGGAGACCGACATAGACTCTTCCACGACCTGCAAAACGTCATCATTCATAAATGCACCTTCCGGTAGAAGGTGTTTTATCATAAGGTTGAAGCTGACTATGCACAGGTTTTATGCTGCATGAGTGAAAACAATGATTAATAAATCAGAGAGTATTTTCATAAAACGACCATAAAACAACATTTTCAACCTTTCAGAATTTCTGTTTGAATATTCCTTGTGTAATTCTACACAGCAGAACTGGGGATGGGCAGAAACACTTTGAGAACAAGACAACAATTTAGCAGTGCAGTGCATTGGTGGTATTCTACAGCTTAAACTAATTTCAAGTTTTGTGCAGAGCTGTGTTGTTAAGGGGGAAAAAAAACTATAAAACTTACAGATAACCATAATCCTAAAAAGGCATGTGTTAAGATTTGCATTTGACACAGCCCGAATATTTAGCACTGCCACAAACAAGGTGAATTTGGATTGTACACTTCTGGATCTACAGTATTTTTTGTCAACTCATTTCTCTTGTTCATTCTGAAAGAGAAAATAATTAGTAGCTGGATTAATTTAATCAGCCTTCAGTTTCTCATTCCATTCATCTCCTGAGCAGCTTACTTATAAACCTTCCTGTGTTTCCCAGTGAGTCTCCAACACAGGAGGTACAGAAGTATATAGAGACCACAGCTTTTACTCCAATTCCCAATTAATTTTTCTTCAAAGTGTCATTGAAACTTGTTTGCTTTCATTCCATCCCTTCCTCTTAACTGTCCTTCCCTATCCCGTCACTAAGGGTTGCTGTAGGTCTTTTGTTCTGCCGAGAGTGTAATGAGGTTTTTGCTAAGGCCCGTGGTATCCCCCAGGCTGTCCTAAGCACCTTTCCTCTTCACATGCCTTATTTCTCTTTGCTTCCATCCAGTGAGGTCCAGCTCGAAAGGTTCTTTTCCTCCCCTGTTGCCACAATTGAAAATTCTGTTCTGCAAGACAACCCAGAAGGTGTTTCCTCATTGTCCTTTATTCTTTCATTTCCTTATCAATTGCCTTCACCTGCCTCGTTTGCTGGATTTTGGGCAGCTTTCCACTAGTTTTATTCATGTAGAGGAGTCTTTTACTCTCTAGGAGTACATGCAGAGTCTAACTGATCTGAAAAAGAAGACCCTGAAATTCTGCTGTCTTCATATGTAAATTAAATTACATTTAAAAAACCCACCTTATCTAAGTTTAGCTATCTACATACCTGCTGGATGCTATATGTAACTTTCATTAAAAAACAAACAGACAAAAAAGTTATTCTTACCAAAATGTGTACCCAGACAGCTGGAGGCATGAAAGAACACAATCTTCATGTGAAATGGAATATGCTGCAAAATAATGGCAAAAAGAAGTTAATTTTGTTAAGCTTGTCAACTCCTTCCCTGCCTTTATTTTTTCATCAGGGTGTAAATTTTAAACTCTTTCTTTTACTTTTGTCTTTCTTTTTCTATGTGAGATAGAGCATTGTCAAGCAACTGTCTGGTACCTAGCATCCTAGGCTTCCAAGCTTCGCTCTGAAAGCCCTTAGGTACAATGCAGCCAACCTCCCCAGTGCCCCCAGTAATACTGTACATTTCTCTCTGGCTCTCGCCTTCCCCCAGCTCATCTGGAAGTAGAAAGTGCTCAAAATGAGCTTCAGCCTCCTTGTACGTCAGAAGCATTGACACCAGAAGCCTATAGAGTGAAGTGGAAACATTGACTTCTGATGGTGCTAAGTGATTTTTTCCAATTCTACCCAAATTTGTAGTAAATAAGGCCCATGGTTTAGCAGGAATTAAAGAAAAATCAGGATAAAGTTGATAGCAGTGATATGATTCAGTTAGCAAATGAATCCCTGATGAGGACCATTCACTATATGGGTGCTTATTTAATGCATATAAAATAGCAATCAACTCAACAAAAGGTCATATCCTTTCATCTGAGTATTAGTACCTTTCATTGGCGGGCAAGCCCTACATTTCTGTGGCTATAGGCCAGGCACCTGAATTGTTGTATGCACAATAGGTATAAAGACTCGGATTTGTGTTGAACCATGACCAAAAAAAAAAAAAAAATCTTTAATAAATCACATGCAGTATTATATTATGCCTCTTTCCTCAGTAAAGCACTCACAGAGTAATATGAAGACTCTGCATTGTCAGGGCCTGATCTGAAAGCCACTGGAGTCAATGGAAAGATATCGTTAAATGGAGAATGGTTGCATCTTTGAATATACTGTATGAGATTGCAAACAAATGACTGTAATTCAACTGAAAAAAATGAGAACATCTACCCTTGAGACTACAGTTTCAGCACAAGGGCAGGAGATAATGGAGCCTAAATACATGCCTACACCGAGGTGAAGTATTTCTTCACCCATTTGGGAGGAAGCCATAAATACTACCTGTCAGTGTCTGGGTATAGATAGGTGATTGAAAAATAGTCGTCCTACTAAGAGTCTTGTAAGGAACACATCTGCAAACAAAATGATTTACACAGTTTGATTCTTAAAAATAAAAGTCTGGATACTTTTATCACAGGTAGAAACTCTTTGAGGCCACAGGATACATACCTTTGCCCAGATCCAAGGCAGAAAAATTCTGCAAAAAGTTCTACAAAGAGTTAAATTTCTCCAGCTCCCTGTTAAATCAAAGAGTTTGGGGATACTCAGATTTCAAGAGGTTTCAGTGCTTGTGCAGTAGNAAAAAAAAAAAAAAAAAGCACAAGAGTACTTTTAATAGATTGGGCTTTCACTGAAAGGACTTGTGATTTGTTACTGCTAGCTAAAGGCAGTAGTTACCCTACAAGTGTATCCTTTCATACCGTGGATGTATTGTATTGCTCTAACACTGCTTTTTAAAAAAAGACTGTTATTTGAAAGGTTAAAATTTCACTTTGCTCAGGAAAACATGTGGGAAAGGAGGAAGGCAGAGCTGTGGACTTGGTAGTGACTCATTTCACCAGGTTGTAATAAACTTAACACCATGTCAAAATTAAAGAGCTTCCGAACTCACGAGGTCTATCGAGTGTCACATTCCAGTAATGAACTGAGCCCGAAGAGCAGTGAGTGTGCAAAGCAGACAGGTCCTGCTTCCCGCATCTTGAAAGCTGTGCTGCCCATGGTCTTCAGTTCTGCTAGCAGGGATGAAGCCCATCATTTTGCTTCACCAGAACGAGTGTGAGAGGAGCAGTGCCCGCTAAGCCATCTGTCGGCATGGTGCCTGCTGCCTGGCTAAAACGCTGACAAGAGCTGGCTGCTGAGAACCTTACCACTTCTGATGTCTTGTTATCTGCTATGTGCCAGCTGTGCCACCAGCACTGCTCCTTGCTTTGGCATCATAAATTCCTAAGTGTTTCTTGGCCTTTTCATTTATTTGTCTTCTGTTTTTCCCTTTTAAATTCCCTTGGCCCATTTCCCAGTCTGTTGGACTGCTGCAAGAGAAAATTATATGATCAGACTGGTGTCGTATGTGTATTGAATTCCTGACATATGCATGGGAGAAAGAAACTGTCTCCTGGAGCCAGAAGATGAGGCAGATAAATGGCCAGTATGAGAGAGTACTGAACACTCAACTAACTAAATAAAGCCTCGACCCAGATACTGACCTGTGAGCGTCATGGGAACAGTGCTTAAAGACTGCATCATTTGGACTCTCATTCTGCACTTTAGCACACAGGCCACCAGAGTCCTGGTTCCCTCTGCTTCTTTAGATACAGACCACTCAGCAAACAACAGTGTAGACTATGTTTCAGCCAGCTGCACTCCTCTCCCGCAGCCTGTGACAGTATTATGCAGACATAAATAATATTTATGAATAATAGATAGGACAGTAGGCACATTATCTCTAACTTGGAAATCTTAAAATACGTATATTTTTGGTTTCTATATATTGTAATTTGCCTTCTTAACCATTAGTACAATGATCATGGAGCTGCCATGTCTCTTAGATATCTAAAGTGATGTGAGTCTTAAAAAAAATGAATAGGAAAGTGCTCTCATCTTGTCCCCAGACTCCATTTTTTTTCCCCTTCGTTTCCTCTTCTGTTCTTCAGTTGTTCACATGAAGGTGCTCGATCATTCCTCCATTGCTCCAGGTTCATTAATTTTATTCCATAGCAAATTACCAGAGTTTAAAAGGTTATTTTCTTTTGATCCTGATGCCTTAGAATAAGAGACTGTTCAAGGAAAGAATGAGAGTAAAAAAGAAGAGACACAGAGAAAAAACAATTTTAAAATTAATGTTCTGTGGGCAGTATTCATCTTTTCAGTGGGACTCAGGCTTCTCCCACAGGCAGGGCAGGCACTCGGGTTCCAAATCAAGAATTAAGTCTGGAAGTACTGTTCACTAATTATTATTCCCACACAAGCAAAGGTTCAGGGAGGAAAATACTGCCACTATCAAGTACCCATTTAAGGTTAGCTAGTTTAAGGAGAAATTCCACTTGTGCTGCAAAACATGAAAAAGTATCATTATTTTCTGAGCATGGGGGGAAAAGTTACTGCCCTCTTAGAGATATTTCTACAGTACTACCCTATCTCTGTTCCAGACTGTGATCTCTGTGTATCCCTGTGATCAAAAGCACAGAGGGGAAGGAGGAGGAAAACCCTATATATATACACACACACACACCTCCCCCCCCCCCAAAAAAAAAACCCTAAAAACCAAAAATTGATTAATATCTCTTCCATATCTACTAAAGCCACTGATCTAGAAAGAATATTTGATTAAGCTTTTTAATGATTCTATCTGATAATACTAGCTAAAATTTCTTCAATCCTGGGAAGGAAACATTCACATGCCATTAGAAGTGGTTCCTTCTCAGTTTTCTCCTCTTCCTCTACTTTTGTCACAGAGTTCTTACTTATCCTCCCTTTTCATGATATACCTATGTATATGTTTTAATGAGAAATATATTTTACATGAGAAATATCTCTCCTCT
>VWYK01058284.1:0-13072 GCA_013399775.1 Semnornis frantzii | reverse complement strand
GAAATATCTCTCCTCTTCTTGTCGCAAGTTGCATGGGAAATACAAAGAGATCACAGCCATCAGTTCTGAGCTATTCAGCACCAAAAGAATGCACAAATGTGAAGATGTTTTGAGTTGGGGTATTTTTGAGTTATACAAAATTAAAACACTATCAAGCATCCACCAATATAATTTTCTGAACATGTATAGAGTTTTATGCTTTAAAATGTGACAGCTGATCCATCATTACTATGATCTATTTTCTCTAGTTACACTGATATGTTAAGTTGTATAACGTAGTCCGACATGATTGACAGAGCCTGCAAGCAGTGGATATTTTGAATCTGGCACATCTCTCAATGTTAAATAGTGTTGCACAAAACCACTTTTTAGCATGAAAAGCTTTTTTCCTTGAAGGGAAGGAGGAGGGGATGAAAGGCTTTTAATCCATAAGTTCCCAGATTCTGCAATGCACAGACAGATAATGTCCTTACATTTAAGGAACCTGTAAGTCCAGTACCTGGCAGAAAGTGCAAGTACTTGGCAGCAAGAATAACACTTGTCAAACACCTATTATTTTCCTGACACTCATTCCTGGTGAGTCATTTCTGATTGACAACTTGTTAAAACCAGGGCAAATATCCAGTAAGAATTTTCCTTCTTGGACCTTGTTCAGGCTCTGCCTACTTACCTTGTGATTTCTTTCTTAATTCTGTGAATAAACCTTCCATAGCCTTTTTAATTGGCACACCTCAGATATTTACATTCTCCTACCTTTTGGCTGCACTTATGGACCCACACAGGTCTGTCTTTCCCTATTCAAAATCTCTCTGGCCTTTTCATTTCTTGCTTGCTTTGCCCCAGCCCAACATGCTGTGCAGCCTGAAACCAAACGTAAGGCTCATTTTGCCTTGCTCTTCCTGTTGCAAACCCAGTAATCTTCATTTCCCTAACATAAACTGGAAGTGCTGTGTATCTTCTGATACCTTCTAATTAAACCATGGCACTAAGTGCCTTATCCAATCTCCTTTTAAACACCTCCAGGGATGGTGACTCTGCCACCTCCCCATGTGGCCCATTCCAATGCCAATCACTCTCTCTGTGAAGAACTTCTTCCTAATGTCCAGACTAAACCTGCCCTGGTGCAGCTTGAGACTGTCTCCTCTTGTTCTGTGGCTAGTTGCCTGGGAGAAGAGACCAACCCCCACCTGGCTACAACCTCCTCTCAGGTAGTTGTAGAGAGCAATAAGGTCTCCCTTGAGCCTCCTCTTGTCCAGGCTAAACAACCCCAGCTCCAGATAATCATCCACAAATCATGGTGGTACTGCACATAGTAATCTGACATCAGAACTTTGCTGCTCTTCTTAAGAAATGGATTATCCATCTCAGGAGCTACTTTCCACCCTGTGGTTTTTAGCATTGTGTTGTATAAATCTGCATTTTTCCAGTTGAATTACAGTCAAACCGCAAAGGCGAACAGATGCACAAATTTTCCCCAAGCAGAGATTAGCTTTCTTTAAATCTACAGATCTTACGGTTTTCAGTAATCTGGAGAAGGTGCTTAACAGGTAGACAGTAAAAAGAAGACCTGTGCTAATGGGTTTTACTTCCTTAATACATTCTAATTTATGGAATACTTAAGGTCAAATGTCAAGTGATAAACAAAATTACTTAATTTAATAGTTTGGTGTTTTGCTTAACAGATGATTTTGAAAACAGTCTTAATAATCTCACCATTCAGAACTCCATTAAAACCCAGTTTATTGGTAATACAGTAAATTATACAACCAAACATTTAAGAGGCATTACTTTTCTCCTCATAAGGAGGAAGTCAGCAGTGACACTGGAGAAGGTGCAGACATTCAGACAGAAATAGCACATAGGCAAGTAGTTCTAAACCATACACACATCTCTACATATATGTGTATATACACACACACACATGTGTTTGTACACACACATATATGTGTGACACACATATAATAGCTGCTTCAGAGTACTTTATTGCTCTGCTGATAGAAAACCTTTAATCACTAATTAAAAAGGTTCATGACTTTCATCTTTTCTGTTTAGAAGTGTGCAGTTTCCTGGCAGGAGTGTTTTGTGCTCAGAATGAAAGATTTGTCTTCATTCTTTCCTGCAAGATTTGCAGCATGCCATGCATATGTTTATTAATATGCGAAGTTTATGCTGGTCTTCATTACTAATTAACTACTTTAATTGCATGGCTTCTGACAGTGGGAACTGTGTGATGTTTGCACACCAAACCTGTATGTATTGGCTATGAAAGTAATATTGGCCTATATTCAGATAAAAAGATGCTGAGTAAACTTAAGTTTAAGACTAAAGTATGCAGACTGCTATTATCTTGCTATGGCATCAAGCATCAATGCTATAATGGCATTCACCATTCCTGTAGAGGGTTTTGTTTTGTTTTTTTTTTTAATGTAGCATAGCTACTGTGTTTTTGCACTCACAGATATTTTATGTGCCTTTGAAATACCATTTCTCACATATAAACATCCCCAAATAACCTATGGCAGTGGTATATCTTTCTTCTTCATCCTTGGTAAAGGACTTTCCTCGGTAAACTGCTACTTTTATTACACACACACTCCCCTCCACCCCCCAAAAAAGACCAAAAATACAACAACCAAACAACCAACAAGCCAAAACCCCAAAGGATAAACTACCCCAATATGTGAAAACTCACCATTTGTTTGAACTAGCAGAATTCTTTTTTTAGTACTATCAGAGCTCCGAGACATACAAGAGCTTAAGTTCTCTACACTCCTTCTGTACCTAGTAGCCAGTAGAGGGAGCATGAAATACCATCTGTGTGTAGCATCTGCTACACATTAACCAAATCTAGTTATAGCTGATATTTTAATGCAATCACTACACCATGATCTGCAAGATGTAATTTCACAGAATCACAGAATATCAGGGGCTGGAAGGTACCTCGAAAGCTCATCCAGTCCAACCCCACTGCCAGAGCAGGATCATCTACATCAGATCACACAGGAACACATCCAGGCAAGCCTTGAATATCTCCAGAGAGAGAGAGATTCCACAGCCTCCCTGGGCAGCCTGTTCCAGTGTTCTGTCACTCTCACAGCAGCAAAACTCTTTCTCATGTTTCCATGGAACTTGGAACCTGTGCCCCAACTTCCACCCATTGCCCCTTGTCCTGTCATTGGGCATTGCCAAGGAGAACCTGGCTCCCTCCTCTCGGCACTTCCCGTTTACATATAAACGTTGATGAAGTCAGTCCTCAGTCTCCCGTTCTCCAACCTAAAGAGACTTTGTGATGAAGACTCTTTGCTAATTCACATTCTTAACATAGATTTTTGGCTTTTTCATGAAACATGCTGATTAGCAGAATCTTGCATGAGGGATTCAGGGATATTGGTCTTTGGCCAGTCATGCAAAGGTCACTCAGGGCTGTAAGAGCTATGGAAGAAAAAAGCATTATGCTATTAAGTGCAGAAGAGTAATCTGATGATACAGATCAGGGCTATTCCTAGTTAAAATCCACTAGGACCTTGGAGGCTTGTTTTTTTTCACAGAAAAAAAGCATAATTTTCCATCACAAAGTATTAAATTTTGTTGATTATGCCACTGGTCCTGCTGATGGAGATACTGAGGTGAATGGAGGAAGAGGAAGTTTTGTCCTGTGTAACAGGAGGGGTAATTAATTACTGCGAGATG
Source organism: Semnornis frantzii (assembly GCA_013399775.1). Classification (NCBI taxonomy): domain Eukaryota; kingdom Metazoa; phylum Chordata; class Aves; order Piciformes; family Ramphastidae; genus Semnornis; species Semnornis frantzii. Next base: position 9,382 of record VWYK01058284.1, on the reverse strand, counting down.
ATATTTAAAAATATTAACATATAGTTTATTAATATTAAATATTCAGAACTCACATCACCCCGATCACCATTTAATAATAAGGCTCTTTGCAACATTATGGAAACTATATACAGGTTATAATAGGATCTAGAAATAACTATTAGATATAAATATTAATTGAACTCGATTTAAACTGGAAGAGAAGGCTTTGCGATCAGTATACCGTTTGTGGCCAGTACGCCGCTTGCTCACTAGGTGGACACAAGGAGCAACTTTCTACTTAGGGCAGAAGGCAATTGATAATTACAAGAGGCTTTTGGTATTTACTCACAAAAAATATCTGACAGTACCCAAGGCTCGTAGCAGGTTTGCTGTCGGTAGCTGTCAGAGGCTTTAGAGTTTCCCCAGGCTTCTGGGGAAAGGAGGCAGATGATCTCTGACCTGTTCTGGCTTTCTGGACAATTTGTGTTATCTCCAGGGCTTCCATCTGGGCAGAAGGCTTCCAGGTGCAGGCAGGATGTCTTGCAGTGTGCAGTCTGGGCATGGCGTCACACCAGCTGTGCAGGCCAAATGCGTGGAGGTATCACAGGCAGCAGGCACGGACACACCTTGTAATGGCAAAGGGCATCTGTGCTCCCTGCTCATCTCCTTTTATCCAATACAGCCCGAGACTAATGGGCCTTTGGACACGGGATAGCCAATCAAATGGCAGTTAGCCAAGATTTGGCCATATTGGGTGAAGCCATAGGCTTGCTTTACCCTTTTTTGGGCAGAACACAGCCTTGCACAAGGCAACCATGTGTACCTTGTTTACCTTTCGTTGCTGGGCAGGCCACAGACCCCAGACTTAGTGGCTCCAGGCTCTTTGTCCCTTTTCCCGAGGTTGCTCTCCCCAAAACAAAAGGAGGGAGAGCAGAAAAACATGCCTGGGCAAGCCAGGAGAGGTACAAGCCCAATCTAGCCTGCCTAGGCCTACCACGACAGCCTGCTAAAGAAATTTTGCACCCTCTCTTGACTTAAAAAAAACCCACCAAACCCAAACAAACAAAAAGACATGAAACATCAATGCTTTGATTCAAGCATTGTGCAAACCATTCATGTTTTCCTCTTGATCTTTAAAACATCAGCAAAAGACTATTTCATACCCTTACATAAGGTTCCCATAATGCTAGCGACACAAATGACATCAGTTTTTAAAGTATAAAAGGCACCTCATCTAGGCTCAGAAATGTCAGTAGTAATTACAAACTTTGTTTTCAGGTATAATCAATTCTTTATTTATGGTGTGAAATGTTTTTTACCCTTTTGAACTTTCACTATTCTAAGCCAAGCAATATTGTTGGCATGTTCCTTTAAAAATAATTGCTTCTGGACTGAGAAATTGAATGTCAAGTTCCAACTTGATGTACATTAAATAAGTTACATTAATAGTCTGGCCCACAGTAGAAGTGAGTGTTTTGATTCTGGGTCTGACTTCAGGACATGACCTCTTGATCACACAGGTCAGCACAGATGGGAAATATTGAAGAGGTACCCTAGTTTGACATGGGGAAGAAAGTGTCTTGTACTGATGTATCACAAACTGTCTGATCCATTAAACAGAAGCAATGTCAGACTCCACAGAAAATAAAGCTTAGTTGTCATAGGTGATTATGCTCTTCATAAAAAAACAAAAAAATAGTTGGAAGGAAAATAACAATGATAGAAATCCTCAGGGCTGTCACGTACACATAATCTTCTAAACCTTCCTGAATTAACACTACCAAGCCTACATATAACAGTAAAAAAAGTCCAAATATTCTTAACTTTCACAGTATGTCTTGGATTTCCCACATCTACCTGTTATAAAGGATTATTTAACAACATACAGCATTTTCAGTTTAAAGGCAGAACATCAATACAGCCAAGCCTCATACTTTCTAGGTCATAAGAACTGTGTGCATGAGAGTAGTCATGTCCGTAAGACCATGCAATATATATTTCTTCAAGGGAAAGGAACAGATGAATGGGGGAGAAGATTAAATATGCCTTTTTCATTGAAAGACCATCTTCTGCTTTTAAAATTTACTTTTGTTTCAACTCCTGATCACCCTCAGCCTCTCCTCATGACAGGTTTTCCAATCCTTTAATCATCTTCATGTCCCTTGGCTGGACCTTCTCCAGTACATCCAATTCCATCCTGCATCTGGGGAGTCCAGACCTGGATTGATATGGTCTCATGAGTGCTGAGCAGTGGTGAAGATTCACCTCGCTTGACCTTCTGGCAATATGCTTCCTAATATAGCCCAGGAAGCTGTCAGTCCTCTTTGCTGCAATGACATACTGCTGGCTTGTGTCCAACTTGTGCATAGGCATAGCAAAGCTGCTTTCTGGCAAGTTCTTCCCCAGAAGGCATTGGTGGATGGGGTTATTTGTCTCCAGATGCAGGACTTAGAATCATAGAATGATAAAGTTGGAAGGGACCTCAAAGATCATCTAGTTCCAACCCCCTGCCATAGGCAGGGACACCTCCCACTAGTACAGGTCACTCAAGGCCTCATCCACCCTGGCCTTGAACACCTCCAGGGAGGGAGCAGCCACAACCTCCCTGGGCAACCTGTTCCAGTGTCTCACCACCCTCACTGGAAAGAACTTCCTCCTAACATCCAGTTTAAATCTTCCCTCTCCCATTTTAAACCCATTGCGCCTTGTCTTGTCATTGCAAGACCTTGTAAATAGTCCCTCTCCAGCCTTCCTGTAGGCCCTCTTCAGATACTGGAAGAGTACAGATACTTTGCATATCCCTTTGCAGGACTTCATGAGATTCCTGTAAATTGCCTATTTCTCAGACTGTTGTGATCCCTCGGAATGTCAATGCAACTCTCTGGTGTATGAAGAACTCTTCCCAATTTTGTATATTCATGTATACACATATAATATTCCAATTTAATTGATAGCAAGCAAAAACTTCACTTTAATGCTTTTGTTGGATTGCACGTAGGAGTTTTATAGTCTGCGGGCAATTAATTATCAATGACAAGTCTTAGCTCTAAGGTCTTGTCAAGGGTATAAAGAGTATGTTTGGACTCCGTGTAATAAAAATAAGCTGGCAAAGTGAGCACCAAAACTAATTGTATATGATGTACTACATAAAAGTTCTCACATGAATCATTCCCTGATAATTATTCAGTGTTTGCCAATATGAGGAATGAGGGATAAAGCCCAGTATTTTTATGTCTGCTCATTTGTTCAATTTGCTTCTGTCTGGCTACATATTTGAATTAACTTGGGAAAGGGCTTCCGTTGATTCTGTAGGGACAACCAAATTAAGGAGAGCATGCTTTTTCCCTGGCTGACAATCAGCTTTGCACTTCCTGTAAGCAGTCTCAAAGAAAATAATGAAAGCCTAATACAGACAGGTAACTTATGCTGACAATTAGCTGCTAGAAATAGGCTGCAACCCTCAGAACCTGGCTGTGTTAACAATGCAACACTGTTGCAGTGAATCATAATGATCAATACAATTATGGCTGTAGTCAGTGTCCTATGGGCACTACTTTTTCTTGACAAAGAGGGTTCAGAATCTGCTATTGGGTCTATCTTGAGGCCAGAAGCTCATGGTAAATCACTACCTATAGTAACAACTAAAGAAAACTGAATGCTGTATTATGAATGTCTGAACAGTTATAGAAGTTTATAAGAGCACATAAAGAGACATGAAAAGTAACTTTAATCTAGCTAAAACACATACCCATAGTATGACCCAGGAAATTCTCCAATAAGACAACCAGCAGATTGTGGCAAGCACACACAATCTCAGCTGAAGTTCATGCTGTCCCATTGCTGCTGGGATTGTGACCTAGTAAAAGGGAAGCTAGTTTGGGTCTCACTTCCCAGCTTCAAGGTGTGTTGAGCATATGAAATGTTGGATAAGCAAAGCCATCATTTAGACGCATCCATACTGAAAAAGAAATAATATTTCAGGGAATAAGAGAAATGAGCACTGCTGATGTAAATAGAGGTATAATCTTTTGCCATTCCCGTTCATACAGAACTGGGCTGAAAGATCAAGATCCAAAGTCTGTGGTCTCCTGCGTATACATCTGATCTGTAGCAAGTCAAAGCTATTTACATAGGAAAGAAAGAATAATTAGGGTAGAGTTAGTTAAACAGAATATGTAAAGAAGGTAGAATGATTGCCTTAAAAAAAATTGTAGAAGTCGAGTCCAGGGAAAAGGACTTGTTTTTCTGTATTTAAAGTGCTGATAAATTATGAAGGAATACTCTATGTACTCTAAACTGCTGTACACTAAAAGGTAAAGCACGAAAAACTCCTGAATTATACAAGCAACTTAAAGAACACACAGAAATATACCGTAGGAACAGAAAAGTGTAATTATACGAAGCATAAGTAAAGATCATATTCATGCTATTTATACAGCTCTGCTCTGCACAACTCAGAATACACCCAGCATAAACATGTTACACATGTTCACACATTCATATTATATATTTTTCTATTCTCAGGTCTCCATTTCGGTTAAGCTCTATGTACCCTATTAAATCTATGATTTTCTAGCCTGCTGGCTTTTTCAGTTTGTTTCGATACAGACTGACAATGAAGCTGTGTAAATGCAGTCACTTTGGTGTGTTGTGGAGATTCACACTAGTTTTAACAAAAATCAGAAGATCCTGCAAATTACTGAAATTTTTCAAAGCGCTGTTTGCAGTGCAGAAGCTGTTTCGCACTAGACAGCATAGTGGCTGTGCTTGCCTACCTCAAACAAATAGGAAACAGCCCACATGAAGTCCCTTTTAGAAGAAACTAGGCGCAGCATACATTTCTCACTGGAGGTGTTCACCAACAGCAAGCATTCTTTTCAAGCCCTTAAGTGTTTGTAGGATTGAAAATTATTTTTTTTAAATTCAGAGTGAATCATATGCTCCAAATGCATTTTCAAATCAGTGAAACATGAACTTGTATGATGTAATTAAACAACTCAAAGGTACTAGTTGTTTTAAGATCTCTCTGGATATACTTCAGTTCAAATGCACACACACCATCTATACGTACGAGCTCATAAATCTACAAAGAATGTAAATCTGATCATTAATGCTTTGGATTTGAGAGTCTTGCCACAGTTTTCTAAAAGGTAAACCAAATACCTGGATTATCTATACAGTTTTACAACTTAAAGAACACACAAAAACATACTGGAAGGAGAACATCAAATGTCTTTCTTAAGCTTCCAAATATCTGGTCCGCAATCAGGTATAAACTAACCAAATTCTCCAGAATTTCTTATTCCAGTTTCTTCTCTGGATGATGTCTTAACTGTTTGAGTGGAGTACTGGAACAGATGGAAACCTTTGAAGCTTCTTTTCAATCTAAAATTTTCCATGATTCTATTTTAATTTTCTATGTTTTGTGAGTTGGCTTTTCTGCTCCAGTGCATGTAGCTATCTTTATTTAATTATAAAAATATCTATGACTAGTTTATTCTGATTTTTTATTTCAGTCTTTTGTCTTTGCCCTTGCTCCTGTGGTCTCCTTTCTTCACTCTAAATTTTAGCTCAGACTGCTGTGTAGATCTTATCTCTGATGAACAGTCTTTCTAAGCATCCCTCGCATTTCCTACATAGCTAAGTGGTCATACACATACACACTTGCTCCTGTTACTACCCATAAGTGCCCGTGTGTCTGATAGAAATGTTGTCTCAAATGCCAACACAATTATCTTTGGGGATACCACTGATTCCTGTATTTCCATTTCCTTTTTCCTATTCAGATTATTTTCAACTTTTTTATCTGGTTAATCTTCAAAATCTTATCTGCTTATCTTTTGTCTTAATGGTGCCCTTCTTAAATCACCTTTGTCCACTTTAGACTTGTCACACCCTGTAATGTTGCTCTCCCTCCTCTCATTGATCCTCCCCAGCTCATCCCAGTGATGTGGCTACAGATACAATTGTGCAACCAAAAAAAAAAAAAAAACCACTCAGGAAGAACACTGCCTGGGAAAAGTGAGCTGCCACCATTTGATTTTCTTTCTTACCACCATCAGTCAAATGCAACAGCAGCTGCCTCTTTTACCTATATATAAAGCTGACTCTAGAAGTAGGGAAATTAAAGGAAAATGAGTGCCATGCACAGACATATTTCTTCACCAAGTTTTTCTTTACTCCATGTTCAGAGTCTAACCTTACAATTGGATCCACATGGCCGTCTGTGTTAATCGAAATATAGGATGAAGGTGCAGGCTACAAGCCACAGTTTAGCCATGTTGCCCTTCTAGGACGTGGCCCCTTGCCATTCACAGGCCTGTGTCTGACCTCTGGCTGTGCCACTCTCACAATGCTGCCTAAGGAGTGCTCGTGGTCTGCAGAGCAGCCTCGTGGAAAAGGCTGATCTGCCCAGAAGCCAAACCCAATGCTTAATTCAGTCTGCTGTTTCCAATATGTATAAAATAAAATAAACACAGCAGCCTGCACTAAACAACTAATCACCTACAACATGTATATGATTTCTATTTTTTTTTTCAAATGAAAACTATTTTAGGTGTGACAAAACATGTGAAACAAGTGGAAAAACACTTCCAAGCACTTTTGCTCTCAGAAAATGTTTTATGATTGAAGAGATTAAGGGATTGGGGATTTTTACTACCTTTTTTTTTAAAGTCCATTTTCGCTGAAAATTTAGACTAGTCTGAACCTTCAGGCCAGCAACATTTTAAAAGATTGAGTTACAGCATGCCATTCTGAATGTAGCACGTTATGAATTCCATATCCTTCAGCTAGAGTGACATATTTAATGATTAAGCCAAATCACTCAACTCTAATTCTCTCTCTTTTTTTTTTTTTTTTCCTAGCCAGTATTAACTTTACATGTGCATTTTCAGTGCAGGGGGCAATACCAGAACAGTGAATTTGTCTGTAATAAAGAAATAACTAACACAGTCTTATGACTTCACAAAATTAGAGTGCTATGTGAAAGGCAGTATGTGCAAATTACCCCAATGCTAGCAAAGAAGGCTTATTATCCTACTATTTTAAAGTATCCAATTTTCCATGCACTCCAACTATAGTTTGTCCAATAGTTTGTCCTTCACTTTACAAGAGCTTTTCCTCCTAAGCCTACAACTATTACTGTACTAGATCAGGTCACTGTTCACATGAAGTTCGATATCCAACATCAGGTAGTCCTTTACTAAAGAAAAACAGGAAAAAAAAAAATCCATTTACCTATCCCTTACTTACTCTACACTGATGTACCTAAGAGTGAAGCCTCCTTCCTGACCTCCTTGACAACTGATTTATACCCAAAAGCATGAGTTTTAATTACAATGACAGAGATGGTCAATTTATTCCCTTGCACTTACTCACTCATGAATGTGCATTTCCTCCTTCCAGCAAAGAGTAATTATCTATTTGCAGTTATCAGCACAGAAGTGGCAAAGTAAGAATTTTCATGATTGCCTGCTAAGATCTGAAGCTCAGAAGAACACATACCCTGCCTGCTCTTTCCTCTGGCCTCATGATTTTGTGACAGGTATTTCCCAAACTGTAAACTACATTTGGAGGAAGTGTTGCACACTCTTTGTCGGCAAATTCCATAAAGCATATCCTAAAGAGTATGCTGCAGTTTCAGTTTCTATGATGATTACTCCTTCCATTACTTCCATTATACCTAAAGATGTACAGATAACTGTATGTATAGCTGGGCACATCTACAACTCAGTTGAATTGGGACATATGTGCAGGTGTCATTTGGGCTATCTACATGTCTAAGATAGGGTCAGTTGACATGTCTCAATTGCTCTTTTGTCTCCATTATTTTTGAGGATTCAAAATTGACCTCATGCCTCCCAGTGAACATCTTATGCCAAGGCTCTGATGCCTTCTTATCATTAGAAATACTCCTGAATTGCAACACGGATCTTCCTTGGTGCAGGTCAAACTCATGACTTCTCGACTTGTTTACTATGGTCTCAGGGAACAGAGTGCCATATTTTTTTGTACTGAAACTCTGTTACCGTATCCCATTTCCTCTGTTTGTCCTTCAGCTGAACAGCCCCACACTTTTATGCTCTCCTTACAAGCTATATTTTCTAGATTTGTGATTATTCTCATTGCTGCCCTATGAATTCTTCCCAAATGATCCAAATCTTTCTTGAAGTGCAGATCTACAAATGGACTCAGCATTCCCACTCAGGTGTGACCAAGGCTTTGTAAACTGGAACTATTGTAGCACCCAATAGTCTGAGACCATAAAAAACAAATGAGTCCTTACAGAATTGAAAGTGTTTTTCAGATAATTTATCTAATGTCTTTTGTTAACCTATAAAAGTAATTTTGTTTTTAACACAGTTGAAAGTTGCACTTAACACTGCTTTATCAAGCAACTTAATAAGCAAATTTTCTATACCATCATCCACATCTTCCATCAAAAAACTGAGTGCAGCAAACCTGGGACAATCCAAATCATACTCAACAGAGTCTCCAAGTTCAACAGCGAACCTCTGACAATTACTTTCTGGGCAAGATTGCACAAGTACTATAGCCACTCTGTAGTTGTTTCACAGAGATTTTTCTCCTTGATTTGTGCATGAAAATGTTATTAAAGACAATATCAAACCATCACTGTAATTAGAGTAAGTTCTGTAACTCATTTGTTTTTGAAAGGTTTGTTCAAACACCCACTAGCAGTTCTGACATGGCTTCAGGCAGTTTGCTAAACATCCAGATATGAAGTTTCTCTGTCTCCAGCTCCATGTTTTCACTGAGTTGTAATAGTCTATGCCTATCTCAACTTGTTGACAGTGTGTATGTTCTTAATCTTACCTCAGAACATATATCAGTGTCATGTTGCAAGAGAGCTGACAATTGCCAACAGTCTCCAACTTTTTCTTGTTATTTTCAAAATAAAAATGCATATTAAGCTTAAATCTATAGCATGAGACATCTGAGAAGCACTGAGTGAAGTACATGCATACTAACTCATCAACATGAACTTTATTTTGCTTAAAGCTTCCTTACCTTTCAAAGAATCTGTATGACATTTTTATCCCACGGCATTTCGGTTTATCATAGGGAAAAATCACTCAATGCCAGTATCAGAGGCTGGAAAGAGAAGGAGTTGTCTGACCACCAACATCAGAAGTAGTTTGGAAATGTAGATGAAATTAATCCAAAATCGTATCCTGCATACGAATCTTTTGGTGAATCCAGGAAAAAAATGATGCAAAGTTGGGAATTTCCTTATTAATGAATAAACAAGTTGAAGAAGAAGTAATTGAAAAACAAATTTACCAAAAATCAAATTTTCTTGGAGACAGGGTGAGAGAGACTTCAGGATCCATTGCTGAAGTTTTAAAATGGGAAACTGCCAAAACAAAAATTTGAATCCACACTTTGCCATATGGTG
>VWYK01058281.1:0-11447 GCA_013399775.1 Semnornis frantzii | reverse complement strand
CCTGTCTGGATTCATGTGTACAGAAATTAAGAAAGATGCAGAAGTATACTAAAATAGATAGGAAGAGACATACTAACAAATAAAAGGAACCTGTATGAATTACCCTGCTAAGTAAAGAGAGAAGGGGGAGTGAGTGGTGGGGGGAAGAGTGTTTTCAAATAAAAATATTTGTTCAAGAAAAAAGAAAAATCAAGCTAAAAGTCTGAGCTGGAACAGAAGAAAAAGTGGCCTGAATATTAGAAAGCTTCTAACCACCAGAGAATCCAAGTGCAGAAGTAACATCCCTAAGTAGAAAAAAGCAAGCCTCCTTTTTCATCTGAAATGTCACAGAATGAGAAAAGGTTATGGTACGTGAAATAATTGCCTGTGATAGAAGAGGACCAAGCAATATGTTTCAGGAGTTTCATTCCAATCTTAAATTCTTAAATTCATATTCAACTACGCAAATTATGCTCACTATGTCAAACAACAACCATACATCTCTCATCAAGATAAAATGTTTTCCTGGTTTTCTACATGTTTCCATAATAAACATGAATACTTTTCTAATTGTTTTTCTAATAGGCTCAAACTTGCCTTAAATATTTGCTCACTAACCCACATTTAGAAGTCTGATTTCTTGTCCTTGGTACTCGCCACTGCCGTTATGCACCAGTTCTGTAACAGGACAAGCAGAAGGGATCCCCAAAGAAAGTAGCCTTTACCTTAGCAGCACAATCCTCTTTGTAGGAAATACAAGTTTTAAACTCCTTGAGCAAAGGGGAAATCTGACTTGAGACCTTAGTTACAACATGAAAACACCCAATACATCCCACACAAATACTTCTAAGCTAACATATAAAGAGAGATCAGCTTTTTAAAGTAGTTAGTTCAGCGGAGATAACATATAAGGGACACAGAGATGACTGTGAACTGTGGAAGCTGAAGAGGTGGGATGGGCCCCCCCATTGACCCGAGCAAGGTGGCAAAAAAGACACATGGTAAGGAAAGTCTTAGCCTTCCAGTATCTGAAGGGGGCCTACAGAAAGGCTGGGGAGAGACTATTGACAAGGTCTTGCAATGACAGGACAAGGGGCAATGGGTTTGAACTGGGAGAGGGGAGATTTAGACTGGATGTTAGGAGGAAGTTGTTTCCAGTGAGGGTGGTGAGGCACTGGCACTGGTTGCCCAGGGAGGTTGTGGCTGCTCCCTCCCTGGAGGTGTTCAAGGCCAGGTTGGAGGAGGCCTTGAGCAACCTGTGCTTGCGGGAGATGTCCGTGCCTATGGCAGGGGGTTGGAACTGGATGATCCATGAGGTGCCTTCCAACCTTACCATTCTATGATTCTGAAGTATTTCAGTCCCACAGTCATGCTCAGTATTTCTACTGATCTCAGACAATTGCCTGTGTATCTCTGATGCAAGCAGCATGCATGCTAGTATCTACCCTCAGTATCCTCCTGTACTATGTCAATGCAAGAAGGTCACCAAACATTCTGGATTCTGCCTTGGAGAGCTTTTTTTTCTGGATATTGTCCTGGTAGAGCATGTACATACCAGATTTAACTTTCTGAAGATTGTAGGCACAAGTTTCAAATGTTTAGACACATGCAGGAAAGCTATCAGAAGAGGACAAACTACTACGATCACAGAGACACAAGCTGATAAACCACTTGCTGGCAAGCTGCTTCTCTCTCCTGACTTTTTGTTTTGTTTTTAAAGTATATCAAATGCTGTTCAGAGTACCTGATCCATAGAAAAGGATCATTTTCCTGCAATATACTACAGATTGCTACTCACATGTCAGCTTTATTTCAAACTATGAGAAATGAAAGCGATCTGAAAAGACTCATTCTGCACAAAGTTGCATATTTAAAAGCAAGTTTACAAGCTTTTTGAAGCTTTTCGTTTTATTTCAAGGCTTATAGACATGCTTTTTTTTTTCTTTTTTTTTTTTGTATCATCTAAGCATTAAAATTGCAGCTCCCTTAGGATGACTTGTACTCAGAGTTGACTTTTTATCAATCATGTTAATTTGGAAATAAGCTACTGGTTTGACTTTTTATTCATCATAGTCAAAAGTGGATTGTGTTAGCCCTGTCCCATTTGCCCTTAATTAACAACCATTGAATCCCCATATTAATTAGCAGAGTTGTTAGATACTTTACATCACTTCACTATAGCGGATAATTAAAAGTCCCATTAATAAAACTCTGCTATTCATAATTTGGATAAACCTATTATGAAACAATAAACCTGATTACACCACAGCTTTTTACATGCATGTTTACTGATATGATACTGCCCTAATTTAAATAGAATTCACAGTCTTTTAAAGGTTTTTAAGTGGTGGCTTTAAATTAATCCATCCAGTACATGAAACTTCTGAGATGACTGACTCAAATGCCTCCTGAAACAGCCCTCCCCTAAAAAAATATATATATATTTGCCTCTATTCCAAAATCAGCAATATTTGGTGTACATGCTTTTTTGGGGTTGGGGAATTATTTCCTACACTTAGAAAACCACAAAATGTTGGTTTTATTTAGAAAGCAGAACGAGAAACTGATTGATTCCTCCTCGTACACAGGAGGTGTGGTCCAGAAGACTGCAATTTTAAATGACAGCTACAGCTTAGTTGGCATCATGCAAGGGAAACTGGCCTGTTGAAGCACTGAAGCATCATTTCCCTAAGGCACCTTGGCCTTGCCACGTCCCCAATCAGCACTACTTTTGCATTTTCAGATAGAGTGCCTCGGGGCCCTTTGCTGGACCATCTATGCCAAGGACCTCTGAAACCATGCAGCCTAATGCCTTCATTTGCGTGTGTGTGTTTGGCTTCTTTTGTTTGTTTGTGGGTTGTTTTGGGTTTATTTGGGTTTGAGGGTTTTTTTTATTTGGGGTTTTTCTTTTCAAAGGGAGTGGGAGTGGTTTTTTTAGGTTTTGGGTTTTTTGTCAGTCTTTCATTAAACTGAAATAGAGATTCACATTCACGGGAGCAGTCACAATTGTCAGGATGGTTCATGTGACAGTGACAAGATATTAGAAGCTGACTTAATTCTGTTTACCTTGCACCCATGATATATATTCTGAGGACTATTCATGAAAGCTCAGTTAATGCATTTTGATTCATTTCAATGCTCCACCAGACAGGCTAAAAAGTTAAGTGGTAGAATTCTAATTTGAAAGGGAATCTGCAGTTCCCAAGTTGCAAATGGTACAAGACATCATAAACTCCCTGGATAAGGGACACCAAATTGATTTCCAGATACTCACCCCAAATATTTCTTAAATGGTAGAGTTTATCTGCTTCTCAAATATGAGTTTTTAGCAAGTTTTGTAGAAAATCTTGGTCTTTGACTTCAAGGCTGTCCAAAATAATCTGTGAAATTTGGTGTTATATCAAAGTTTGAAAACTAATTATGTTAAATATTGCCAGCTCAGATCAGTGCAGCAATGGAGTACTCACAACCCACAAAGATGTTAATTCATTTTCTATCACACGTTTTCAGCCTGGGTTAGAGTCTCTAATCACCAATTAATATTTCTTTTTGAGACAATTTCAAAATGTGAGAGTAAAAGCTTATTCCTCAGGAGTTCGAAATCTTCTGTGTGGAACAAGCAACTACTTCTCTGACTTAAAGTAAAATACAATGACATTTCATGTCAGCCTTGGGGAAGGAAAAAAAGAGGAATCTAGGATGACATTCAAGAAGGCATCACAGTTTCCTCAAAGAAATTCATTTAAATTTCAAGTTTAAAGTTAAATCTAATTCTGCAACTCTGTTTAATTAAGCAATCTTTAGCTCTTCTCACTGAGGATTTGTTATTCCCTGCTGCATTCTCACTAGGACTGCTTAGATTTGCTGAGTTTAATTTTTACCACACTTCTCTGGCTTTCTACCTCTGTCATGTACTCCCAGGCAAAAAACCACCTGTTAAAAAGCTCTACAAGATTTCATTTGTAATAAGAGGTTAAAAATTAGAGAAAAGCAGGAGAAATGTATGCCAACTCTGACATTCCCTCAGGAAATGCTGCAAGTTAGAGAAATTTTTCAATATTATGAACTAAAGGCTTGGGTTGTCATTTCCGTGGGAACCGCTGATATTCTGCTGAGATGACTTCTGTGCAAATGAAACTCTGTGTGGGTGAGAACTGTATTTAAAGTGGAGAGGCTGTGAATTTGGAAAATGCAGACAAGATATTCTGCTGCAATTTAACAATTTAACAAGAATTTGCAACTGCAAACAAACCTCAAAGCCAGTTTATCGATACGCAGGTGAAAGAGAGTAAAAAGAGTATCTCCCACCATGAATTTCTCTTCTCCACTCGTTCCTTCAACTAAATGCATACTCACATCACAAAGTCTTTGGCTAATGTGTAAGTCAGATATGATAAGAAACTCTATCTACTTTACAACTCACCATCTTGAAAGAATGTCTTGCCTCGGGTTGTGGTCTGTAGAAAAAAATGCACATGTATATTGTATTCTAATTTAATAATTTATTGTCCTTCTACTGAATCTGACTCACTTTCCAGCACACTTTCAACACAATATTGATTTCAGGAAATAATTTCCTAATAATTTCCCCAATATCCAGGTATTTTGATCTTTTCATTGTTCATATTTTGCAATCCTTTGGAAGTAGCTATGGGCAGGAGCAGCTCAGCTGAGGACAGGCTGAGAGAGTTGGGGCTCTGCAGCCTGGAGAAGAAAAGGCTTCCAGGAGACCTTAGAGTAGCCTTCCAGTATCTGAAGGGGGCCTACAGGAAGGCTGGGGAGGGACTATTGACAAGGTCTTGGGATGATAGGACAAGGGGCAGTGGCTTTAAACTGGCAGAGGGGAGATTTAGACTGGATGTTAGGAGGAAGTTGTTTGCAGTGAGGGTGGTGAGACACTGGCACAGGTTGCCCAAGGAGGTTGTGGCTGCTCCCTCCCTGGAGGGGTTCAAGGCCAGGTTGGATGAGTGACCTATTCTAGTGGAGGGTGTCCCTGCTTATGGCCAAGGAGTTGAAACTAGGTGATCTTTGAGTTCACTTCTAACCTAAACCATTCTATCAAATGCCCAGGAAAAGTTTCATAATATTGCTTAAAATCTACCTATTTTTTCTACAAAATCTTACTTTGAAGGATTTTAAAGTAATCAACATATCAAACTTCTGAGCTCTTATTTTAAAATAATTTTTTCTAAAGGAAGAATGAAGCTCTATTTCCCATTATTGACTTCTTACAAGGTTGCAACTCCTGTTTTTCAGAAGCTGCTGAGAACAGGTGTCCTGGCAACATCAGTACAGGTGATTTGCAGGTGTTCATTTTAATGACATATCAAAAAGCCATTAACTTTGTAAGCAATGAATCCACTGTTATCAATTATCTTACTAGAGATAGATTTGCTTTTCTCCACTCTTAGAGCAGAAATCATAGAATGGTAAGATTGGAAGAGACCTCAAGGATCATCCAGTTCCAACCCCCTGCCATAGGCAGGGACACCTCCCACTAGCACAGGTCACTCAAGGTCTCCTCCAACCTGGCCTTGAACACCTCCAGGGAGGGAGCAGCCACAACCTCCCTGGGCCACCTGTGCCAGTGTCTCACCACCCTCACTGCAAACAACTTCCTCCTAACATCCAGTTTCAATCTCCCCTCTGCCAGTTCAAACCCATTGCCCCCTGTCCTATCATTCCAAGACCTTGTCAATAGTCCCTCCCCAGCCTTCCCGTAGCCCCCTTCAGATACTGGAAGGCTACTCTAAGGTCTCCTGGAAGCCTTCTCTTCCCCAGGCTGCAGAGCCCCAACTCTTGTAATCACAAGGCAGAAGCCATAAGAAGATAGTTTTCAGAGTGTGGATTAGTATAAATCATCTGGTGAAATGAGGTGTAGAACTCACACCTCATTTTATACTGTAATCATGAATATGTAGATTCTGTTTCATTATTGCTATATTTAAAACACTTTCCCTCTAATCAGTGCATCACACTGACACATGCTAGCAGTGGATATGACCCTCTACCTACAGCAACACTTCATTCATAAATGGAATCCAGCCACTTCTGCTGCAAGACACTATTGGGCGTTTCATAGAGGCAACATGACATGACAGTACTTCAGAAAAGGAAATGAAGAAGATAATTAATTGGAACTTTGAGGGAAATTTTTGGAAGAATATAATTAGCTGGCTTGGAACAAGGCCAGAACACTAGGTCTAAGTAACTCTCACTTGCAATAAATGAACCTTGAGATATTTAAATGAAAAAGCTCACACGCTTTGCTGACTTGCCAAGAAACTCTGCAAGCTGCTATTGACCCAAGCATCAAGTATACCTGAAAATTGTTTCATATAAGCATAATTACCACAACTAAACCCTTACCCAGTTAAAATAAATGCCTTCTTTTTAAGAAGATCTGATTAAACCATTAATGATTTCTTAAAGACTAAAAAATACAACCATTTTATATCTGAGAAGAAGTCACAGACTGGTCTTGGATCACCTGAACTGACCCCTTGCTTGTTCTACTTGAATCAAGATGACTTGGACTGTCAGTCAAAGTCCATGATGCTTTTCCCCCTTCAGCTATTTTCACTGTTCTGCAGAATAGAATTTAAGGCACTCTTTTCTTATTATTAAGTACATTACAATAAAGATAAATCAGAGCAACATCCCATGCTGTGACAAAGAAATAATCAGAGCAAAGAAATTAAAACAATAATTGGAAATCCGGGAGAGCTATGATGACTTTTTATTAGAGATGCTGTGGACTGTGTTGCAGCAAGGCTGCAAACTCAAGTTGAGTGTCTCACCCTCTACATGTATTCTGCCCATCCTATCAGCTCATTCTCCATTGGGACCCTGTATCAATTTAATGGAGGGGTCTTAAGTAAGGAGGAGATGATGAAGAGGAGACACACACACACACAAAAATAAAACCCAATCAACAAATAAAAAAAAAAAACAGTAAGCACGCTGAAAACTTTAAACTGTGTTAAGGAGATCTGCCATCTGGGATCCTGGAATGTAAAGCAAAGGAGCATTTCAAGTAGTGAATAGGGAGTGAGGAACATGGGTGTATATTGTTTCTACTCCTATGGATTCACCACTGTTCTTCAAGCTGATGTCAACTATTTCCTGTTAATTCGAGGAGGCAAGGATCAGGACTTGACAATCAAACCTTTTTCAGATGATTTTCTGCCATTTGCCACTGAGCATGTAATTGCTACCTGCAACCAGGTTTTCCTGGTTCTTGAATATAGTTCATTATCTCACAGATGTGAGGATGAACAAACTTTTCCTCAGCAACCACATCTTCCTGTCCAGCATGACAGGAAATAAACATAGATCTGTTTTGACCCAGTCTTCACCCTTTGGTGTGCCTGCACAGATACCCCTACCAGAAGCAGGACTACACATAGCATACCCCAGACAGCTATAATGATCCACAACTGCTTCACAAGAGCAAAGCATTTCTGTAAGTGTCAGTAGATCCTTGGAGGGTACAGAAATGATATTTTTATCGCCATTGTAGAGGTATGCATATGTAGATGAACAGAAGACATAAGCCCAGCCAAATCTCACTCATCTGGTGGCAGGCAGTTTCATCATTCTGCACTCAGTTTAAGGCAGGTTTTCAAATCATCTGCACCTACAAAGAATACTCAGTGTGCATTTCAAGGAGGCATTTAGAATCAATCTTTGACAGCAAAAAAGTGAATAGAAATCTGTCCACCCAAAATGTGGATGGCTTTCCAACAAAATCTTTAGAAGCAAGCACACACCCCCTTGCCCTTGATTTTAAAATGTAGAATTCTCCTCTGCATGGAGTTACCTATTAAACACATATTATGCTTTAAGCATATCACTGCAAACCAAACCAAAAAGCAAAGAGAAATTAATTACCTGAAAATTGCTAATTTTGGTTTATGACTGCAGAAGTAGAGGAGCACTTCCCCAAACAGCCTGTGCTCCATGCCTGCTCCCTCCTCTAGCTCTCCTCCAAAAGCTTATTTTCATTTGTATCCTGTCTATAAACATCCATCCTTGTTACAGCAGGTTCAGTAGAATTTGAGACTTCACCATAACATCCCAACATCTGCCTACACAGCTGTCTCTGCAGACACACTGCACTGCCAGCTGCACCTCATAGCTGGAACAGCCTGGATAGCCAACACATCAGGGTGAGCATCCCCAAATAACACCTCAAACAGCAAAATGATCAGGAACATTACTGCTTCACTGCAGCACTCAGGTCTGAGAAGAGGAGGCTCAACAATAGGATCATGCCACCTTGCAAATTCATTCCTATTTTCTCCAAATATTAATGGCCATTACATCTAAAAACTCCAAGTTAACAGCCTTACTTTTCCTTTCTTGACGATAGAGCACATATTAACAAATTATAAAATCATAGAAAGCACTTGGCTGGAAGGGAATTCTAGAAGTCATCTAGTCCAACAATGCTGCAAGGACATCCCCAACTAGATCAGGTTACTCAGAGCCCCATCAAGCCTGATCTTGAATGTTTGTAGAGATGAGATATCCACCACCCCTATCTGAAACCTCTTCCAATGTTCCACAGCACTCATCATAAAGACCTTCTTCATAATGTCCATTCTAAATCTACCCTTCCCTAGCTTCAATCCATTGCCCCTTGTTCTAGGTGCTAGATATCTTTATAAACAGTCCCTCCCCAGCTTTCTCGTAGGCCTCCTTCAGGTACTTTAAGGCCACTACAAGGTCTCTTTGGAGTCTTCTCCAGTTCTATTTTAGCTTTTGATCTAAAGCATGTGCTTTGAGGATCAGCATCACAGCATTATATCACAGAGGTTTACTTTCTGTCACATTCAGCTCAGAACGTTCCTTCCAAAAAATTTATAGCCACATTAAAATGAGTCCTCGTGAGGAGGAGACTGCCTGGAAGAATAAAGGTGAGTATAGTTTCAGGCTATGTCAAGGCTACAGAATTATGTCAGCATAGCTGCAATGGTCATGCATAAGAAGTGGTTAAATCACTGGAGAACTGCTTATTCCAACAAGCATTCCTTCACATAATCTAAGTCTTGCAGATCAGTATAAAGTGCAGCATCTCCACTGTAATATTACCCTGCAAAAGTGTTTCTGCTATATACATCAGCCTAATACACTAAACTAGAGACTGATTCATTGTATAAACATCTGTGAAATAGTTGTCATATTCATGCTTTTTATCTTCTTCTAATCCTAAAAATTTTGGCTTCTCTTTAACTCAGTAAAAGCTACTCTTCAGAGAAATTCAGTCCAATGATACCCAGCAGGTCAGAAAGGCAGAGTAAACATGACATTGATAGATGGTCAACAAACTTTGAATTAATGAGTGCGTAACTGGCCACCTTGCAGCCTGTAGTCACTCTTCTCTTGTAAATTAGGCTGCAGAATGACACAGTAGGAATAAAATGGTGAAAAGAGAGGTCAGTAGCAATGCTGAATCAGACCTCCCAGAGGTACCATCTGAGCTGCTATCATCACTGCACACAGCAGCATCAAACTGAGTCTCTCAGTACCTGCAGCCTATTTCCCACCCATCAGATGGATGATCTACCCCAGGATGACCGAGACACTGCTGCACTTATTTTCCATCCAGGACTGAAGTTGGCTGTGAATTCTGTGGTAGTGACTTTGCAAAAACTGATTTTCCAATGATCTAAAGAAACAAGTGTACCACTTTAATTTGCACTATAGACACAATAAAGAGTTTGTTGCAGTGATCCAAAGTTATATTTCTACCACCACAATGTCAGACAAAAACTTGGAAAAAAAATCCTTCATTTAACTTCAGGTGAATCTCAACTCTGAATTTTCCTTCTCTAGAAGATTTGAGTAAACAGTTCTTTCAGCATTATTATATTCACTGTATCCCAAAGGCACGGGAAAAGGTAATTTTGAATCCTGAGACTATAATTTAACTGGAATGGTTTTGTTTTCATTTTAAATTTTACACTTTTTACACTGAAGAGAAAGAGCTCTTCAGCAGACAAATTCAGCTTGAGACATTTTAAGTTCCTATAGAAAGATCTTAAGGACTTTGGCTACAATATATTCCCTCAATTCATTTCATCCTTTGTCAACTGCAACTCCAATCTCTACAATCAAAGGATGAGTTTCTCAGATGAAGAGGTTCATGTGATTTTAGTCATTACACACTGGCTGCAGTAGGTGGTAAAATACCTGACAACCTGAAGACACAATGGATGAACAACTTTAAAGTAGTGGAAACATTTTTAATAAACTGGTTCTAAATTTCCCTATGTGCATCATAAGCTCTTGTATACCCAAGAGGGCTTATTAGATCCAGATAAAATGTTTTAGAAAATTCCTATCACCTAACTGCTTTAAGCTGCATTAATCATTTTAAATTCCACCCAAATCATGAGCAAAAAGTCTGCTCCCATCTAATGAATATAAATGCTTTCCCTTCCGTAGCTAAATTTCTTGGGCTGAAGTTTTACAAACATTTAATGGGAGATGTTCACAGCAAATCCATTAAACAAACAAAACGTTGTGTGTGCAAATTTCCTGTGCAATATGTGGTGTGGAAATTCATCCCTTTTATTGCTTAGCATTTTCTTTTCAAATATCAGGGTTAGATTTTAAGTATTTAAAAGTCATTCTTTTGATACTTTTGATTTTATTCTTTTACATCTCATTACTCATAATGTCATTTCAAAATTATTTCCTTGCAAATCATTCTGAGCCTTCCCTAGCCAAGCAAAAAGAATGAGGAATGGCACAGAAACCACACAGGTCAGCAGTGCTGATCTATGGACAAATATCTGAATTCATTCATCTCTATCTGTCCATAGCATGTCACTGAAATGCAGATGGGTTTTCTGAGATTAAATTTCCTAGTTCCTACATTTCCTGTTGTCAAAATAAACAGCACTTAATTCTGATAGGTTTGATTCTGTCTTTGAGACTCTGAAGTACCTGATCAGAAACTTTTCACCTCAAGGCCCACAGATGCTGTTCTTTCCCACTTTTTAATCTGTATTTATGTTGAGCTGCTAATGGGTATCATAATGCCATGCTTCTCTCATTTATGCCCATGGATATGACACTTGTGTATTAAACTCTGGCCAGCTGTCCCAGTGTAGGATGACACTAATAACTTGATGAAAGCAGCTGGTTGAAGTGAAAACTAGATCACAAGATACCAGATTAGCTAGGGATTAATGGTAAAGGCATTGGACTGGGATTTGGGAACTCTCTGCTCGGTTCCTGTTTCTACTCCATTTGTGACCTTAAGAAAATCATTTGGTTCCAGATCACCAAGAGGTAAACAGACACCATATTTCCATGGATTTCAATGTCATTCAGGTTTCCAAATCTAAGTGGGTGTAAGCCCTAACTAAACTTGCCAGATCTGACCTAAGCCAAACCTGTAAACACTAAGAGCATCCTATCTGTCCCCACACTTGTGTTATGAATGATGCCAAATT
>VWYK01058280.1:41720-61046 GCA_013399775.1 Semnornis frantzii | reverse complement strand
GGATATGGTGTAAGGTGAATCTTATTATAGGTTGGGCTTGGTGGTGCTGAGGGTCTTTTCCAACCTGGATGTTTCTGTGATTTTGTGATTTTTGTTTCCAAACCTTCTGAGCTAGTCTGGTGATTTATTTTGGGGGTAGTTTCAACCCACCACAGGGTGGAAAAATGAGTCCCTTGTGTACTATTTCCCCTCAGATGTAAAAAGCCAGTGTCTCACCTGGCTATTTCTGCTCTTTAACTGTAAGAAGGTGGAGTGGATGCCCTGTTCATCACCCCAGTATAACTCCAGCCTCTGCAGCTCACCTCCTCACCCATTGTTCTCACAATGAAACCAACCTGTTCACTTCCAAAGCCATGAGAATGCAGATGACAACCACCTCTCCCATCCTGCTAATCTCATGGTGGTGTCAAAGCCACATCATCATTCCTGCTTCTACTAGACTGGGCTGTGAACTTCTTAATCCTAGCCAAGAAATTCATAGTCCATAGAATGGCCTGGCTATTTTTTTTTCCCCCTTTAAATAAGTGCTTCACATATGACAGCCTATAAATATCCAGGCAATTTGCTGCAGATTTACCACTCTCCATTTTTTCTTGTCTCAACACTGGTGCTCCAAGTGCATCATCCCAGCCCAAATTCATACACAGCCATCGCTTTGCATGGCAATTAGAGGGAGAAGGTTATTTTCTGGCCTGACCTCTGAGATCAAGTGCTAATGCACTACAGAAAAAGGCAATGATCTATCATCCAAACCCCAGCCAGGACCACTTCTTAATACGAGAAGGGCTTGCAATAACTTACTCCATGCCATCAGTCATTTCTTGGCTGTTCTCTTGGGGACTCATGGTGTTATGTCCAAGTGCTGCAGGGCCAGGACTATTCAGCCCCAGACACTGATTAAATACAACACCTTATTATTCATTTTATGGTAGTAGCTTGGTACCCAGGTCATGGAGCAGGACCCAGCTGTGAAGAACAGCAGATATCATGCCTGGAGACTTTGTGCTTCGACTGTACACTGTGTTTGGATGGTGGTGCCATAAATGTTCCTCCCTATGGAGAGGTTGTTGGAAAGGGCAGCAATAAAGGGAGGAAAGGTGGACTGTTAATGAATTATGTCTGGAAGCAGTCAAAACACTATGTTTTTAAGCCATTCCACTGCCTTGTGTCATGTGCATTGGAGATCACAGTCTAATCTGTTTTCCTGCACAGACCAAGTAGTGAGGCAGCGCCAACTGATCCCTAGGACCAGAGACAAGATGAGCCCTGAAAGAATGAGCTGCCCATGGGGACACCAGAAGAAAGGAGGAAGCATCCATCACTGCCATGTCCTCCTCTTTCCCCTGTTCTTCACCTCTTCATCTCCAAGCCCCAAAGGTTTTGCTGGCCCCATGGCTCTGCTCTCCTGCATTACTGCAACCCCTTGTCTCGCTGGTAAGCCCAAGCCCATGCCCATGCATGGTCAGAACAGGCAGCAGCTTCTAAGATGTTACTTTCAGCCTCCTCTAAGACATAATCTCCATTCTGGTCCTATGCTGAGCTGCCAGCACATCATAAAATCATAGAATGGTTTGGGTTGGAAGGGGCTGTAGAGATGATCTGATCCCAGCCTCCATGCTGTGAGCCACTAGATCAGGCTGTAGATCTGCAGCCTCCCCAGGCTGCAGCCCCCAGGCTGCAAAAGCTAAACACTTTGGTGCATTCATCCCTGTCTTCACAGGCCAGGGTCTGACTTACTGGTGAGCTGTGGCTGGGCTCACTAGAGGCAAGGACGAGCACTGCTGGCCTGATGTCCCACAGCTGCAAGGAAAGGCTTCTGCAAGACCTGCTGGAGCTTGGTGCAACTTAGGACACTCTTCTAAAGGGAATATTTGAGAGCAAAAATGATGGGGAAAGAAAACACAAACCCTTAATTTTTCCTTATAATGACATTTGCTTTCCTGCTCTTTCCCTCCTTCCTCCTTTTTCAGAGAGAACAAGTGAAGACCTAGAAAATCTTTCCCCCAGTACAGTACCCAGCACTGAGAACTGATGGTGGCCTGTCCCTGTGGGTAACACAAGCTGGGAAGGCTGCCAGATTCTGGGAAATGCCTCCAAATACCTGCCACACAGCCTGGTTTGTGCATCCCCCGAGTAAAACAAATCTGCCCATCAGAAATGCTCGTGAGAAAGCAGCAGTGGGAGGTGGTTTATGGGGGGAGGATGGACCTCACTGCATGGAATGGTCCCTAATGTTGCCACAGCAGAGGAAAGGCAGCACATGCCTCTTGGCTTTCAGGAGCAAATCACCATTCCAGCTGCCTTCCAGGGTGGCTCTGAGCCTTCTTTGCCTTTTCTCCCTCCAATTGCATATTCATGTGCTTAGTTTGTAAATCCCTGGAGCCTCATTTGTCCAATTAGTGCTTGCTGAGTCTCTCACTACTGGCAAATAACAGGCTTTTCCCTGTGCTGTGGCATTACCCAAACGAGAATTACCTGGCAGCTCAGAAGCCAGCAGGCTTAGTGCCACAAGGAATTGAAGGGAGAAGATACATCTCCTGCCCCTTAACTGGCCCTGGCACAAGCCTTGCATGGATGGGAGGGCTCAGCCTCAGCCCTTGCAGGGACATGAGGTCATTTCAGTGACATTTTGTCACACTGGGAGCTGGGAGTTGAGATAAACTTGCTCGATCCATCCATACACACGAGTAAGCTGCTTCAGCTTCATGCCTCTTAGTCTTCACACTACAGGAGCTGTAGCATCCCACAGCTCCTCAACAGCATTTCTTGTTTTGCTCCCCAGGACAGCTTACTGTACATTAGGAAGAAGATCTTTACTTCTTTACTTGAATAATCTACATTAGGAAGATGTTTGTTACTATGAGGGTAGGGAACACTGGAACAGGTTCCCCAGAGAGGTGGTGGAGGCCCCATTCCTGGAGATGTTCAAAGTCAGGCTTGATGGAGCTCTGAGCAACTTGATTTAGTTGGGTATGTCCCTGCTTACTGCAGGGAGGTTGGACTAGACAACCTTTGAAGGTCTGTCCCAACCCAAACCATTGTATGATATTATGAAAGCTAATCTGGGAGCCTTGCCTGCAATCAGAACTACCACATGATAATAAATCACTTGAGTGGGTTAAAAAAGACTCCCAGGCATTTGAAGAATGAGAATATACTTTTAGAGAAAAAGGGCGAGGGAGAGAAGGAGGGAGAGAAGGAGGGAGAGAAGGAGGGAGAGAAGGAGGGAGAGAAGGAGGGGAGAAGGGAGAAAATCTCTTTTCTTCCCCTCCCGTCCTACTGGTGCAGATACTCACCCAGTGAGAGAGTTGTTAACATCACCAACACTAAATTCCCTCTAGGCCTCCAAACAGGTGGCTACTGCCTGACGATCAAATGTGATGTTACTGTGAGACCAATGAAAACCAAATTCAACCTCAACATCTCACCTTGAGCAGATAATTCTTCTTTACTGACCTAAATTTGTCAGAATCTGGGCCACGTGTTTCTGGGTACCCCGCTGTGGCAGAGCTGAATGTAGCAGTGTTGGAAACAGGTGGAAATCCCACCAGGATGGACTCTTCTCCCAACTAACAAGCAACAGGACAAGAGGAAATGACCTCAGGTTGTCCAAGGAAGTGGTGGGGTCACCATTCCTGGAGGGATGTAAAAGCCATGGAGATGTGGAGCTGAGAGACTTGGTCTAGTGGTGGATTTGTTGGCAGTTCTGGGTTAACAGTTGGGCTTGATGATCTTAAAGGTCTCTTCCAACCAAAAATATTCTGTGATTCTTTTAAACTAAGCAATAGATCTTGGCAATCCAGGGCTGGAGCACCTAACATGAGAGCAGGGCACCTTGCTGCAGACCCACTGATGGGTTTGTTAGGAGATGAAAAAGCAGGGACAAAAACACAGCACCCAGACACAAAAGGGGTTACCATCCCTGATTCCCCATCCCTGGAGGTGTTTCAAAGATCCAGAGATGTGGTGCTGAGGGACATGGTTTAGCACCAGCCTTGGTGGTTAGGTAGCAGTTGGATTTGATGGTCCTAAAGGTCTTTTCCAACTGAAACTATTCTATAATTCTGTAGAAGGAATGAAATCACCCATGTTGAGATGCAGCAGGACCACAGAGCTCAGCTTTTCTTTTCCCTAGCCTGACATTCAGGCTAGACATATATATATCCCTTGACAGAGGTTTGGGAGCAATTTGACCTGTGCTAATTCTTCACCCCTCCAGCTGAGGGAAAGGCACACACCAGACATCAATCTGCCATGCCTCCATTTCTTGTCCAGCTGCATGCAGCTCCTTAGGAAGAGGCAAGCCTGTCCTGCTCTGATTTATCATACAACTTTAATAAGTGCATTTTATAGTTTAGGTCATATCCTTTCACATGTCTCATTATTTTAGACAGGGTTTATAGCTACAAAAATGTGCCATCAAAGTGCCTTTCTCCAGTGGAGTCAACTACCCCCTCAGTTTAAACCTCCCTCATGACTTGGAGAGAAGGAATCTTGTTTGTCAGTGTTGAATAAGACATCAAGATGACAACACAAGTGCCTAAAAAGATGGGTAAAGTAATTGTGGCTGCAGCTGGAGTCTATTGAGTGTGGCTCTAACATCACTCACTCCCCCAGGAGAGTTGGGATGCTCTGTCTATTTACAGCCTGCCAAATCCTGCCCCTGGGGGAAAAGGCTCTAAGTCTGCAGGTCTGTGCTTGGCTCAGTTTTGGCTTTACAGAGGAGTAAAGGAAAGCTGAACTGGACTTGGAGCTGCTGGATTCTTCCACAGACCAGCTTGGTGTTAAGTGAATTCGAAGCTCCGTCAGTGGGCATTGGGGTCAGAACCTTTGTTCTTCTAGAAGCATTTCAGTCAGAAGAGGCCTTTAAGATCATCAAGTCCAACCACTACCTAACCCAACCAAGTCTCCTGCTGAACCATGTCCCTCAGCACCACCTCTCTGCATCTTTCAAACACCTCCAGTGCTGATGATTCAACCACCAACTCTTTCTCCCAGTAAACCAGAGTTAGAACTGGAAAAGAACCCAAAACCAGCAATGGTTGCCAGATCTCAGAAAAATCTGAATCTGCATTTAGTTCCTAGGACTTGGAGTTCAAACTAAGGCAGGAACTGATCCAGCTCTAAACTCCAGATCAAACCCACCTGGATTTTGGGGACATCCTGGCACATCAGCTAACTCCACCACATGGCCTCCTTGCTATATAAAAACAAGACCAAAAGTCAAACCATCCTTACTTAGGACCAATGAGGCTTCCCTTTTCCCCACACCACTCCTTTAGCCATCCCTCTCCAAACAGACCAAGTACTTCAGACCGAAACCAAAGGCAAAATGAAATTCTCTTCTCTGCAAACCTAGGGGGGAAATCATCACAGCTTTGTCCAAAGGTCACAAAGTGCAGGTATTTGGACTCAGTCTTCCACCTCTGCTTGTTTCTGCTGAAATCTGGGTCCCCTCAGTCTCTAACTGTATGCCCATGCTTTGTGTCCTCAGCTGAGCTTAGCAGTCTCTACTGCCTAACTTTAAGTTTGGGCTTACAAATTTGGGGGGGGGTCTCATTAAAAGAGGAATTTGGTTTGGGGCAGCATTTTGAACAGCAGAGTGTGGATATGAAAGAGGTGGTCCCCAACACTTCTTGCTCTCCATTGAGGTAGGGAATCAACCTTGACTACTGTTAAGCATTAGCAAAAGCAGCACATCACATGTTTGACCCTGCAGCTTCTAAAACAGGTGTGGTGGGACACTGTTAAAGGGAGGGAGGTTAGAAACACCTATCAACTGGATTAGGAAGCTGCAAAGGACTGGAGAACAACACAGAGAGGTAAACCAGTGCCTCCAGGAGGGCAGACCTGCAGGAGGTCCTTGAGTGCAGCACCCAGCATCAAGCCCCATCCTTCTCCATCAAGGACACCACCACAGCTCAGCAGCACATGACAGACAGTTCAGGAGACCTTTCTGCCACAATGGAGGACTGCACCTTGGGGTGACCAAGGAGAGAAGCAGGACCTTTCAACCAGGAATCCACACCAAAAGTTGGGGACAATCCTGTCCTCTGGCCTTTGCATCCCTGATCCCAGTTGGACAGACAGAGAGGAAACCACTCTGACTTTAAAAAGGCATCCCAAATTAGCAAATCTAAACCAAGCCAGACCAAAAGATTAAATAAACCAAGACAAGGGCTGACAGTGTCTCTCAACCTGCTTAGGGCAGAGTAAATGTTTGCACAGTAGGCCCACTTTGCTCTTCCAGAACAGATCCTCCTCATCCCAACACTTAAGCCAGGAGATTTCATCACTCAAATGTGCTCAGAGGTCTGTCTTCACCATGATGACTTCATATGGATCCTGCCTCACTCTTTTTTTTGCCTTACTTCAGAAAGAAATGTAGATCCACCTTCAAAGGACACATTTCCTCAATTTTCTGCCCTCCAAAGTGAGGGAGTGTGGGGATCAGGACAAGCTAATGGGGTCAGAAAGCTGCAGGTTGCTCCCCCCTCATCCAGCCAGGAAATGCATCTCTTCCAGCCAGGAAACCTTTGTCCTGCTCCATCCCACTCATTCAAAGATCTCTTTGGAGTCAGAAGATGAAACCACAGGAAGGTGTATTTGCTCCATGATGTTCAAACTGTCACATGTTCTCTTTTTCTCACAAGCACAAAAGCTGGAAAGCTGTTTCTAGTCAACTGCCACCCAAAATTCTCTAGTAAGTAACTGAGGACATGGGCTTCACTGTAAGTCAAAAGCAGCCAAGCTCATAATACACAGACCTTTAATTTTCCTTGCTGGGACTGGAGCCACTGGTCCTAGGCTGCATCTACCTTGAGGAGGCTGCAGGTGATGTCCTCTCTGCTGCTTGAGTTTTCTCAGCCTTCTGCAAAAGGTACTGTAGAGCAAAGGTTGTAGATGAGTTAAGTGGGCTTATAGACTGAATTTGCCTGCTGAGGAGGCAGCTGAAGAAGGCATTAAAACACATTCAAAAGCACCAGATGTTTTCATACAGGATAGAATCAGGGTTGGAAAGGACCACGAGGATCATTGGTGGGACACTGGCACAGGTTGCCCAGGGAGGTTGTGGCTACTCCCTCCCTGGAGGTGTTCGAGGCCAGGCTGGATGAGGCCTTGAGTGACCTGTGCTAGTGGGAGGTGTCCCTGCATATGGCAGGGGGTTGGAACTAGATGATGCTTGAGGTCCTTTCCAAACTTACCATTCTATGATCCTATGATCTAGTTCCAAACCCCCTGCCATGGATCTTGCTATATTTGCTGAGACCTTCACCAAGAGTGGAAAGGGTTGACCAAGCTCACTCTGACTGCCTGAGGGGGTCTCTTGGTCATGCAGTGGACTTTCTGGCATGGCATAGTGAATGTAGCAGACACAAGCAATCTTCTGCCCCCAGGAATGAACACACACAGCTGGGTCATGGCTACAATGCCTGGGTCTGGTCCTGGAGCTGGTTTAAGCATCATTTTTGATAAGGCTATAACTCACCTGTATTTTAAAGGTGCTGCCTGTGACCACAGTGCTTAAGGGTCCTTGCTCCACAAGGAGATTGACAACTTCTCCCAGGCAGTGGGAAATGTCCCACTATGGCTTTGGCAGACAGGATGGAAGAGAAACTCTGCTTGATTTCCACAGCCACATAGTAGGAAAATGATACCACAAACATTTTCTGTAAGGCCTAATGGGATGTATGTAGATCCACTCAGAAATATTTTCCCTTCAGCTAAAACCAAGACATCTGCTTTGGAAACCACACACACAGCTCCATGCAGCGATTATTCCTTGTGAGCCTATTGTCAGCATCCCTGGAGAGATTGGAAGGCTGTGTAGATGTGGCACTGAGGGCTATGTTTTACTGGTGATTTGGTAGTGTTGGGTTAATGATTGGCCTCAGTGATCTTAGAGGTCTTTTCCAACTTAAACAATTCTGTGGTTCTATAAAGAGGAGCTGAGTGAGTTACAGCTCCATTGTGGAGCTGATTTTGTTCTGTTTCACAAATCCTTGCTCTTGAGCAGTGCTGTGGCTTCTGCCACACCTGCAGACCAACTCCTTTGGGGAAGGTGTTTCATCACATGCAAGGAGATGGTTGCTAAACTGAGAGATTCAAAAGACCTCCAAAAGTGAGTGCACAGCTATGGAGAGTGGACTGTGGCAGCTGCTCTGTGCTTGCCAATCACACACTGCATCCCAGCACAAAGCGCCAGTGAGCAAAACTCCGGAGAGCAGCTCCTCTCCCTCCAGAGGTCCTCCAATTCAAGCTTTTAATCAAGTGGGTTAAACACTA
The DNA here is from genome assembly GCA_013399775.1 of Semnornis frantzii. Classification (NCBI taxonomy): domain Eukaryota; kingdom Metazoa; phylum Chordata; class Aves; order Piciformes; family Ramphastidae; genus Semnornis; species Semnornis frantzii. The sequence goes on along the minus strand of VWYK01058280.1, from coordinate 52,760 downwards.
CTGACCTCACAGCCATCATTGCCATCAGCTTCTGTCATGGCACTGGAAAAAGAGAAGTGTCTAGGTCCATGTGAATTGGATCTGATTTTAGATGGATGTCATGACCCCATAATGTAGTCAAGATCCTCAGATATCAGACACTGGTTTAGCCATCAAAGCACTTGGGGGAGGAACTGCTCTGTGAAATCATGGGCTTCCAGTCTGTGCATAGTGGGTGTTTTAGCATCATGTTTTCAGCTCTGAACTTTCAGGAGGATGAGATGAAGCTGTGATTCATGGTTGGATGGACTCTTGTTTCCATGGAAAAAGCTATGTCCTGGATGCTGTGCCTTAGAATCAGTGAACCGTTTGGGTTCGAAGGGAACTTTAAAGGTCATGTAGTCCAACCCCCCTGCAGTCAGCCAGCAGGGACATCTGCAACTAGATTGGGGCTTTGCAGCCTGGAGAAGAGAAGGCTTCCAGGAGACCTTAGAGTAGCCTTCCAGTATCTGAAGGGGACCTACAGAAAGGCTGGAGAGGGACTATTGACAAGGTCTTGTAATGACAGGATGAGGGGCAATGGGTTTGAACTGGCAGAGGGGAGATTGAAACTGGATGTTAGGAGGAAGTTGTTTGCAGTGAGGGTGGTGAGACACTGGCACAGGTTGACCAGGGAGGTTGTGGCTGCTCCCTCCCTGGAGGTGTTCAAGGCCAGGTTGGATGAGGCCTTGAGTGACCTGTGCTAGTGGGAGGTGTCCCTGCCTATGGCAGGGGGTTGGAACTGGATGATCCTTGAGATCCCTTCCAACCTTACCATTCTATGATTAAGTTGCCCAGACTCACATCCAACATGACCTGGGACATTTCCAGGGATGGTGCATCTATCATCTCTCTCTGGGCAACCTAGTGCCTCACCACCCTCAGGGCAAAAAAAAGTCTGCCTTGAATCTAGTCTACATTTTCCCTCTTTCAGTTTAAAACCATCACCCTTTGTCCTGTAACAGCACTCCCCATTAAAAAATTGCCACCCCATAATGCTGTATCCTTCCTTCACACATGGCTGTACCCCTCCACGTCCAACTACGTTCACATTACCAAGTCACTCAGTCCATAATATGAACTGCATGGGGCTGGGGAAGGATCCACATTGGACCCCCCTGCTGCCATCATAGATCCTCTGGGCAGGATGATCCAGGTTCACCATGCACCAGCACGTTCCCCATCTGTGGTAAATTTCTTTCAGGAATTAAAAAATCCACCCAGTTAGTGCTAAGAACAGAGTGAGCCTGTTCCTAACACCACATTAAGATGCTTAGCTTAGTGTTTCAACAGGCTTTTCAGCTCTTTCTGGTTCCTGTAAAATATTTTAAGAACACTGATAATATTTATCATGTGGTTAGGGATATTTGGGCTAGAAAAAGCCCTATCCCAGCTGGCAAAACCCTCAGGAGCCAAGTAACTCCTCCCTCTCCATTGTGAGCTGATGTCCCACTCTCACACATTGCCTGGACCATCCTGGGTGATGGGAAGCAACACTAAGCCCTTTGGGAAAAGCTTGTTTTAATGATCTACATGACTTAGGCACACAATGCCCCATAAAGCCAGGGAGGCTTAAAGCCAGATGTTTTAGAGTAACTCCAGCATGTACCAAAGCAAATAGGTTCCTGTGAGGATTTGTACAGAGCCCCAGGGATTCACAGAAGCATTGAGTTGGAAGGGACCTCTAAAGGTCATTCAGCCACCCCTGAAGTCAGCAGAGACATCCTCAACCAGAGCAGGTTTTTCAGAGCCCCACCAAGCCCGACCTTAAATGCTTCCAGGAGCATCTCTGGGCAACCTGGGCCAGTGTTTCACCACCTTACCATAAAAAATATCCTCCTTCTGTCTAGTCTGAACCTTCCCCCTTCCAGTTTAAGACCATTAACCCCCACCCTATAACAACAGACCCTGCTAAAAAGCCTGTGCCCAGTTTTCCTATCAGCCCTTTTTAAGTACTGAAAGACTACAAGAAGGTGTCCCCAGAGCCTTCTCTTCTCCAGGTCGAATGACCCCAACTCTCCCAGCCTGTCCTCACAGCAGAGGTGTTCCAGCCCTCTCATCATCTTTGTGGCCTTCTCTGGACCTGTTCTGACAGGTCCATGTCCTTCTTGTATTGATGGCCCCAGAGCAGGACACAATACTTAGAATGAGGTCTCACCAGAGCAGAGCAGAGTGGCAGAAGCACCTCTCCAGATCTGCTGGTCACACTTCTTTTGATGCAGTCCTTTTGATGCAGTTTGCCTTCTGGTCTGCAAGTGCACATTGTTGGCTCATGTCCACCAGCACCACCAAGTCCTTTTCTGCAGGGCTACTCCCCATGCCTTCATTGCCCAGCCTGTATAGGTAAGAGGTATTCTCATGACCCAGCTGTAGGATCTTGCACTTTCCCTTGTTGAACCTCATGAGGTTCACCCAGGCCATTTCTCTAGCTTGTCTAGGTCCCCTTGGGTGACATCCCATCCTCTGACACATCAACCACACCATTCAGCTTGGTGCCATAGAATGGTAAGGTCAGAAGGGACCTCAAAGATCATCTAGTTCCAACCCCCTGCCATGGGCAGGGACACCTCCCACTAGTACAGGTCACTCAAGGACTCATCCAACCTGGCCTTGAACACCTCCAGGGAGGGAGCAGCCACAACCTCCCTGGGCAACCTGTGCCAGTGTCTCACCACCCTCACTGCAAACAACTTCCTCCTAACATCCACTTTCAATCTCCCCTCTGCCAGTTCAAACCCATTGCCCCTCATCCTGTCATTACAAGACCTTGTCAATAGTCCCTCACCAGCCTTCCTGTAGGCCCATTTCAGATACTGGAAGGCTACTGTGAGGCCATCTGCAAACTCGATGAGGAGGACACTCAATCCCACATCTATACCACTGATGAAGATATCACTGTGACATGAATTGCCTGTTAGGAAAAGGTGTGACAGCTCCCAGGGCACAGCTCAAAGCAGGCACTGAGTGGCTTGGAGAGGAACCACTGGGCTTAGAGAACCCATTGTGACCATGAGATGCCACCACCTCACTTGTCAAAATCATGTCCTCCTGCTCCAGAGGCTGCAGCAATGTCCTATCATGCCAGTACCTAGCCAAGAAGCTTCGTGTGGCTCCATTCTTTATTAGGGACCTCTTGAGCAGCTCCCTAGGAGATGTCACTCAAATGGCAGTGGTGCTTGTTGGAACGTGCAGCTTGCCAGTGGGAAGCTGGAGTTTGGGTAAACAGGATATTCCCTGCGGGGAGCACTTGCATCTACATCCCCCAGCAAGCAGGAAAGAGGCAGATTCCTGGAGCAGAGTGTTTTCCACTCACAGATAGAAAGAGGTGGACAGAGCCCCAGGCTGTTCTTTTCCTGTTATGTCAGCAAAGTTTCAGGTGTTGAATTGTTTGGGTTGTCTTTTTTTCCCCCCATTTCTCTTTGTTATTCTGGATTTATTTTGCTGATTTAGTCAAACCTCTGAGTGTGCCACACCAATTTATTGGCATTTTCACCCTGGCTTCAGGCTGTGGGATGTGTAGCTGTCTGCTTGTGCACGTGCATCAGCCCGGGGTTGATTTTGACCCTGCTTGAAAAGCACTCCCTGCCCAGAAAGGGCTCTCACAAAAGACAGCAGCAGGGCCCCATGTGGTGGCGGAAATAACGCTGAGGAGAACACCACCAGCTGAAATCTCAGGTCATGCACACAACTGTGCAAACCCTCCCTTCTTTTTTTCCATGTATTACTTAGGGGTTCACTCACAGGGCACAAGCAGCATCCAGCAGTTGTATGCAAATCTGCACAAGAAGAGACATGGACCTATTGGAACAGGTCCAGAGGCGGCCACTGAAACGATGTGAGGGCTGGAACTCCTCTGCTGTGAGGAAAGGCTGCATTGGGGTTGTTCAGCCTGGAGAAGAGAAGGCTCTGGGGAGACCTTCTTGTGGTCTTTCACACTTAAATGAGTAAGAAAGATGGAAACAGGCTTTTTGTCCTGTTGTGACAGGACAAGGGGTGGTGGTTTGAAACTAAAAGACCAGATACAAGGAATGAATTTTTGATGCTGAGGGTGATGAAGCCCTGGCCCAGGCTGCCCAGAGAGCTGGTATCTGCCCCATCCCTGGAACCATTCCAAGGCAGGTTGTGTGGGGCTCTGAGCAACCTGCTGTAGTTGCAGATGTCCCTGCTGACTGCAGAGGGGTCAGACTAGATCACCTTTAAAGTTCCAACACAAACCATTCTATGAAATCCATTCACTTGCTCTCATTTATATTTCCAGTTTGTAACTTCTAACTGCTGCTGGGGTCCTAAGCCCAGAATAGAGCATCACTCTTAGTACTGTCTCACCTGGCACATCACTAGCTCTCGGAGGTGATCCAAACTGGTGGTGCCACTCTTGATCTTTGTGGAGTTGCAGGAAATAAGCCAAGGAGGGAGGTCAGGTCTACAATTAGATCTCCCACTGAGTACTGCAGTGTCTTCACCATACCATGCTTCCCAGGAGGCTGTGAACAGTGTAATTAAGCTGTAAGGCAATCAGGTGAATGTGCTTATTAGGAGATGATCACACTCCCAGGATGTCAGCAGTTGTAGGCCTGCCCAGGGAACCCAAATCCCCAGGGGAAGGAGATTAGCAGCTGATAAACAGTCCAGGCAGCCTTTACATTTTTTGGTAACTGAGCCAGGAGGGGATGGAGAGAGGAGCTGGGAGGCTGGAGGGCAGAAGGAAGTGGTGTTTACCATCTCACATAGCCAGGTGTGTGATGCACTCCAAACCACAGCTCTTGGAGCAACACAGTCAAGTCTGGGCTAAGCCAATGATTTTTTTTTTTTTTTTTTTTGAACAAAAAGAGCAGGAACCTTCNCATAAGAGCAGGAACATTCCACAACTAATTACAGGATTTCAACAAGCACTTATCAAAGAACCATAGAATGGTAGGGGCTGGAAGGGACCTCTGGAGATTGCAGATACCACCCCCCCTGCCAAAGCAGGATCGCTTTACCATCCAGCACAGAGGAGGAGGAGGAGGAGGATGGCACACATCATAGAATCACAGAATGGTTTGGGTTGGCAGGGACCCTTAAAAGTCACCCAGTCTAATCACCCTGCAGTAAGCAGGGACATCTTTAAATAGTACTTTTAAATCCTGCAGTGTCCATAGGGGGGATGAATTCAGCAGGAAGGAGAAGGATGGGACTTAGAGCATTGGGCATTAGAGCTTCAGCTGATATAAAATTGGGTTTGGCAGAGCTGTACTGATTTATGGTGGGTGAAAATCTAGGCTGAAATGGGAATAAGCATCCAGCAGAGAGGCACAGAAAGACTTCACTGCTAAAGTATGGTGCAGCTTTGGTGCAAAGGCACAGGGTGACATCTCCCTCTCCAGGGATTTTCAGGGCTCAGCTAGACAAGAGGAACCAGCAAAATCCCATTTCAAGAAGCAGGTTGGATAGGATCTCCCCAAAATGTCCTTCCTGACAGCACCTGTGTGGTCCATGATTGAGTGTTTCACTCTTAGAGGACACAGCACAGTGTGACTTCCCCATTGTCTTGTCCCCAGCCACCCAAGGACACCAACCTAACATGGTGGCACAGTTGTCAACACACCTAGACCAGCAACCCATTCTGAGTCTCCATTTTGCCAGGCCAAATGATGTCAGCTGTCTCCTTGTCAAGGCAGGCACCCTCGTGGTCCTTCAGCAAGCCCTAGTGTGGCCATTGACCCTTCAGTTTGCTGCCACATGAGTTACTATCAATGATAAACCCAAACAAGAAGCTAGTCAGTGGTGTGAAGCACAGTGAGGGGCTTTCAAACCCATTTCTGGCAGGGCAAGGAGTGGGGCTGGTGTCCTGTGGGCTGGGCACTGGAAAGTATAGCCAAAGTGTGTGTGCAGCTGGGGAATAGCTTCAAAAAAGCTTGTGGTTGAGCAGACCTGCTCCATCTCTCCTGGCCCCCACCACAGCAGCACTGCTCACCCTCTGGGCTGAGCTTTTTGGAAGGCAACAGCTACCTAGCCAGTACCCAAGGCTTAATGGTGAAAGGAATGTGAGGCAGTTACAAATTTCCCTGGTATCTGAGCCTCGGTCCACTCATGTCCCTTTTCCAAACCCCATCCAGGAATAGCCAACACAGGCCTGGGAGACAAGCATTGCTCTATCAGCAGCAGCACCCCTCAGAGGTTGGTACTGGTCCTCTAGCAACATGCACCTGAAAATGTTTTGCTCCCACAGAAGCCAGCTCCAGCAGAACACCATTCCACCATGGGTGTGTGTAGCAATCACAGAACCACAGGTTGAATTAACCAGGTTGAAAAAGACCTCTAAGGTCCAACCTATCACCTCACCCTTGGTGATTAATTAACTAAACCATGGCACTAAGTGCCTCATCCAGCCTCCTCTTAAACAGCTCCAAGGATGGTGACACCACCACCTCCCTGGGCAGCCCATTCCAATGCCAATCATTCTTTCTGTGAGAAACTTCTTCCTAACACCCAGCCTGAACCTGCCCTGGTGCAGTTTGAGACTGTGTCTTCTTGTTCTGCCACTGGGTGCCTGGGAGAAGAGAACAACCCCACCTGGCCACAACCTCCTTTCAGGTAATTGTAGACAGCAATGCAGTCTGCCCTGAGCCTTCTCTTCTGCAGGCTGCACACCCCAGCTCCCTCAGCCTCTCCTCACAGGGCTGTGCTCCAGGTCCCTCACCAGCCTTGCTGCCCTTCACCGGACATGTTCAAGCACCTCAACATCTTTCTTAAATTGAGAGGCCCAGAACTGCACACACTACTCAAGGTGTGTCCTAACCAATGCTGAGTACAGGACCTGCTGCTGCCAATCACCCTTGATATTAGAGCTATCAAGAGCTTGTAAGCATCTAATTAGAAGCAGGAAGAGGAGATGGATGGGTGGCAGTTGGAAGATGGAAATCATGAGATGCTTCAGGTCAGCAGGCAGACTGAAGAACATGTGCAGCAAGAGGCCTTCACAGGCATTACTAATCTGGACCCTTTAACTGTGACTTTGGAAGAAGGTTTTCCCATCTGTCTTCAAAGAGGGAGAGCCAGAGCTGGCCCAAGAACGCTGGAGCAGGACTACTACCCACCTCTGTGAGGCTGGCATCAGCTCTCATACAATAATTTCCATCTTCACTCACTACAGGGAACCTCCTGGACGAGGGATACACATCACAACATGTCTCTGGCCCCCTCTCTCTCCTGTGCTTGCTCAGGCCAGCAGCCCCAGGGGAGGATGAATTTCCATTACCGCTTTCAAGCCTTGCTGCTGGTTATTGCTTACCGCTGTATCAGCCATCAAAGTTCCCATGAAAACAGTGAGTAGGACACAAATTGCAAATTAGGCTTTAATTAGAAGCTGGCACCTGCTTTCTGACCAAGAAATACAATGAAGACATCTCGATGTTGCTATGGCAGTCCAAAAACATAGATTTGTGTCTCAGGACCCTTTGAAGACAAATTTACTCAGCGCTATAAACTTGTATGCTAAAGTGATTAACACTTTAATGCTAATATCAAGCTGGACCAGTTACACACATTTTATTCATTAGAAGGCATCATTTTTCAACTGTGCCTTATCAGTATGCAAATGAGCTTTTGACTCGGCCCTGGGCTGCTCCCAGGAGCGCCGCCAAAGTGAATTCAATTAATGCGATTTACATCCCAATGTGACACGCCAGGCTCTGCAGGGCTCGATAAGGCAGCCAGATGGGGAGCTGGGCTCCCACCACAGCCCTCCCATCACCCTCTGCCTCTTTCCAACTTCCCCCAGCTTTGCTGGGGCATCCTCCCTGAAGCAATGTGATGGTTTGGGAAACTAGGGAAAAATCACCCAGACTAGGCTCAGCCAGCTGGAAGTTAAGGACTGAAGCTCTGTTTACAGCTCAGCACAATGTACAAGCAGAGATATACACAATAGACAGGAATAGTTACAGAAATAGACAAGTTAAAGGCAATACAGAAACACAGTGCCCCTCACAGAAATCAGAGTCCCCAGGAGGGGCTCCCAACTACCCTTCCACCGTTTTCCCACCCCTCTACCTTACCCCAGGGTCTGCCTTACATGCAAGGTGAGTTTGGAGGATGGGACAGGGGGATTAGAAGCAGAGTGATTAGTTAGGTTACTCAGAGAAGCCAGAAGACACACCAGCTCCTAGAGACAGAGACTCTCTCTCTTATCTGTATTTGTGTTCTTCTTTTTATACATCTCAGCAAGCCTTTGAATGAAGCAGACATCACCATTGTTGTATTTTCACAGCCTATAATCTAATTCTTTTCACAAAAATATTCCAATTAGCCTCGCACCAGCACAAAGAAAGATACATTCCTCTGTGACCTGACCTAGATTGTATGCTCCTGCTCTGGCAGGGGGGGTTTGACTCGGTGATCTCTTTGGGTCCTTTCCAACCCCTGGTGTCCTGTGATCTTGTAATGCCCACCTCAGACATGGTTCTTCCCTCCTCGATGCTCCTACAGGCAAGGGCCATCCTGGCTCCTGCTACCACACTGCTGCTGGAGCCATTGAAATGGCACTGGAGACACCAGTACAAGCCCAGCATTGCACTGAGCTAAATGAGGACAAACTCATTTCAGTCAGCTTTCAGTCTGCAGAAAAGTAGGCTGAGAGGAAACCTTACCACTCTTATTACAACTACCTGAAAGGAGGTTGGAGCAAGGAGGGGGCCAGCCTCTTCTCTCTGATGGTGTGCTGGGTTAGAGCAAATCCCTCCCCCAGTAAATTCACTACAACTCAGAATTTTGGAAAGTCAGAGAAAAATGAAATTGTGGTTTTGTACAGTTTAAACTAAGTATAACAGTATAAGAATCATAGAATCAGTCAGGGTTGGAAGGGACCACAAGGATCATCTAGTTCCAATCCCTCTGCCACGGGCAGGGACACCTCACACTAGATCAGGCTGGCCAGAGCCTCATCCAGCCTGGCCTTAAACACCTCCAGGGATGAGGTTTCCACCACCTCCCTGGGCAACCCCTTCCAGGGTCTCACCACCCTTATGCTGAAGAACTTCCTCCTAACATCCAGTCTGAATCTACCAATTTCTAGCTTTGTTCTATTCCCTCAGTCCTATCACTACCTGACCTCCTAAATCTTTCTAGGCCTATTACTACCTGACATCTCCTCCCCAGCTTTCTTGTAGGTCCCCTTAAGATACTGAAGGATCACAATAAGATCACTTCTGAGCCTTCTCCTCTCNAGCAGCAGGCACAGCAGAAGTAGCAAAAGGGCACATACAAGCTGTGCTTCCAGACATAAAGCTCTTGATGCTCCAATGAAATTGTATTAACTAATACAAAATAATAATAAATATTATTATAAATAATATTCCAGCCCTCACCTCACTACAGCCTCCTTTGTGGTAGTGATAGAGGACAAGAAGATCTCTTCCAAGCCTCCTTACCTACAGGCTAAACAACCACAGTTGTCTCAGCCACTCCTCAGGAGCCTTGTGCTCCAGATCCCCTCACCATCTGCACTGCTTTAATTTGGACATGCACCAGCACCTCGTGTCCTTCTTGTAGTGAGGCTGCCCTCGATCCACTCATCCAGATCATGGATAAAGATGTTGAAGGTAACCAACCTAAATACTGAGCCCCAGGGAACACCACTCATGACCTGCCACTGACTGGATTGAACTCCATTCACCAGCACTCTTTGAGACCAGCCACCCAGCCCAGTGAAGAGTAAGCCCACCATTAATTCATTGCATGCTGCTGCAGCCAGCCACCAGTTTATCTCATCGCTGAGGTTAACCTTTGCCACAAAGCAAGCTTCCCACAATAATGCTTTAGTTTAACAGAGTGATTGTGGAGGGATGCAGAGAGGAGGAGACATTTCTAGAGAGGATAAATTCTGCCTAGGAACTGGAGTGGTCCCCCTGACCTTCAAAGTACCTGGAGGGAGCCTACAGGAAGACTGGAGAGGGACTTTTTGCAAGGGCTTGTTGTGGTAGGACAGGAGGGGATGGATTGAAGCTGGAAGAGGGGAGGTTTAAACTTGATATTAGGAAAAAGTTCTTTACAATAAGGGTGGTGAGACACTGGAATAGGTTGCCCAGGCAAGTCGTGGATGGTCCCTCCCTAGAGGTGTTCAAAACAAGCCAGGATGGGCCCTTGAGTAACCTGGTCTAGTGCAAGTGCCCCCTGCCCATGGCAGGAGTTTGGAACTAGATGATCTTTAAGCTCCATTCCAACCCAAACTATTCTATGAGGTCAAATGCAAAGTCAGTTGTTGCTCAAAGTCTTCCTCTGCAGGGTTCAAAGGAGAGGCAGTAAGCAAGCTCTGATTTCCTTCAGCCAGGGCAGAGCTGCCTACTTACTCATGCAAATTCACCCTGACCAGCTTAGGCACGTTATCCAACACAGGCATCTGTGGGAGATCCGAGTTGCCTGGAGGAGATTAGGCAAGAAAACTCAGGGTCTGGTATCAGCATGAGCAGCTAAGGTCCTTCCAAATATCCTGATTAATTCGCAGCTTGGCCCCGCATTAGGGCAATACAATGGCCCCTTATAGTCTGAGGGCATATGATTGGTAATGATGGGCAAAGTCCTCAGGCAGTTAGGACAGGCTCCAGCTGAGCAGCCCCAGGCATCCAACCAGGGAAAACCAGCACTGCATCGATCAGTCCTTTCCCAAGCTTAATCAATGCTCACTTTGACCACAAGGAAATCCTCCTTTATCTGCCCTCTGCAGATACTAATGAGACTGTCAAGGTGGCCACCTGAAATAAATGCCAGAGGGTGCTAACAACCCCTGTGGTTGCTGGCAGCAGCAGGAACACTCACCTCTCATTCCCACACAGTAGCAAATGTTAGATCATAGAACCATAGAACTGCTTGGGTTGGAAAAGATCTTTCAGATCACTGAGCCTAACCATACTGTGTGCAGTTCTGGAGCCCCAGCACAAGAAGGACATGGAACTGCTGGAGCAGGTCCAGAGAAGGCCACAAAGATGCTGAGAGGGCTGCAGCAGCTCTGCTATGAGGACAGGCTGAGAGAGTTGGGGCTCTGCAGCC
>VWYK01058280.1:737-31079 GCA_013399775.1 Semnornis frantzii | reverse complement strand
CAGAGATGAGCATTCAACCACCTCTCTGGAGAGCCTCTTCTGATGATTTGATGACCCTGAACAGTTTGATAACAGTCAGGCACACTGAGGAGGGCAGGAACACAGCCCCAGAACCAGCCAGGAAACACAGCTGTCACCAAGGACTTCAGATTTGGAGCAACCTCCCAAAAGGGTGTTTGTACCAGCACAGTCCATTTCACACACTGCAGTGGCTCAATGATAAATTCTCTGCTCTCATCAATGTTATGGATGGGGACAGAGGCCTGAAGGTGGAAGGAAGCAGCTTCACAGTGCAAGAAGAAGGAGAAGGAAGACTATCCCCAGCACCACCCATCTTGTTGCCCCAAAGCAGACACCCACCTCAGACATTGTTCACACCTCTCCATGGGCATACCACTTGCCTCAGCCCCCATGTGCACACCATGAGGCAGCAGGACCAAGACTGCTATACCCACCCTCTCCTGATTTCCCTTAACCTTACCTCATCCCATTCCCTGGGAGACCAGTTGTCTCCTGCTACCATCCACCACAAGCAGAGCTTCAGGAGGTTCCAGCAGTATCCACAGCAGGAGAAGGCATGTACACTGCCCTGGTTTTGGTAAAGATGGGAGGTACCAGCTTATGTCTTGGGTAAAGTGGGGTCCCAGGGAGGCGGTGGAGTCACCATCCCTAGAGATGTTTTAGAGGAGGCAGGATGAGGCACTTAGTGCCATGGTTTAGTTAATTAGAAGGGTTAGGTGATAGGTTGGACTCGATGATCCTGGAGGTATTCTCCAACCTGGTTAGTTCTGTGATTCTGTGAAGTTTAGGGCTAAAGTGAATGAGGGCTCAGCCATGAAGGGAGAAATATTGTCTTCACATGGAACTGGGGTTATGCCAAAGAAGTTCCTAAGAAAATCAAAGGGGGAAAACAGGCAACAGCATCTCTTACAGTACCCTGAGAGAGAAAGCATCTGGGCATACTGGAGTTGTATGTGACTCACTTCACTATCAAGCCACCTTTTCAGCCCCAGTCCTTCTACAGAGCCCACCATACCCTTCCACTTGCCCCTCCTGCAGCACACGGATGACATCTCTGCCACAGGTCACGGCCAGGCACCAAGCAGCAGATTCCAGAATGGGGTCAAGCAAAAGCACTGCTGGTTGATATTTGAAGGAAAGGAAAAGTTTCTCCTTGCTACACATGGGAAGACAGAAACCCACCTTACGTCACTTCCCTGAGTCCCAGTTGGACTGTTGTACTACCTGAAACTGCCACCAGCCTCCTCTTCTAGCACCTGCCCTCCTCCAACCTCTAAGACACTTCTGCTACCAAAGCCCTCGACAATCAGTTGTCCTAAAGACATGAAGGAACAGGTTCAACTTCTCCCAAAGCCAAGAATCATCAAACCAGGCGAGGCATCATCCATCTCATTGCATCTCTTCCCCTACACAAACCTTTGGAGGCCTCTCCAATAGCTACAAAAAGCCACCAGGTTTCACTGCTTCACCCAACACCCACAGTCACTGGGACAACTGACTGAAGCAGCACATGTCAGCCCTGAGAAGATCACAGGATCATAGAATGTCAGGGGCTGGAAGGGACCTCAAAAGCTCATCTGGTCCAGCCCCCTGCCAGAGCAGGATCCCCTACAGCAGATCACACTGGAATGCATCCAGACAGTTCTTGAATATCTCCAGAGAGGGAGACTCCACAACCTCCCTGGGTAGCCTGTGCCAGTGCTCTGCCACCCTCACAGTGAAAAAATTCCTCCTCAGGTTCACATGGAACCTCCCATGACTCAAATATGCTAAACCTGATTTCTCGGAACCTACTAATGACAACCTGCTTCAAACTCCTGGAACACAGAACAGCATCTGAACCCAGCTCTTACCAAGGGAAAAGAGCAGCACCCCCTCACCCAAACCAAACCCTGCTGCCAAGGGATTGAGAAGGTGAAACTTTTGGGCAAGGTCTGCTCATTTGCTTAGAGCTGTCAGAGTTGGGGCTAAAATTAGCTGTCGCATCAGCAGCTGCTGCATGAGCCATTCGCTCGCCTTCTGCTCACAGGGGCTGGGGAAGCCTTTGTAGGAAAGATGAAGTCAGTTCCCAGGAGCTGCTGAAACATGTTAGGAATTTCTGGAACAAATCCTGCAGGCTTTGTTTACATCTGGGCTTGCAAACACAGGACTGATGGTCGTGCAAGATTTCATGATGGATCTCTGCAAGGGGGTGTGTTCAGTGGGGGGATCTGCTTGCCTCAGGACACCAGAGTTAGGTGGGTTCCAGGGAGGGCTCAGTAAGCTACTAAAGATGTAGAAACCACGTGTGGCTGAGGGCATCCAGTGCTGCACAACAGCAGGAGCTGGGAAAGCATCCACCAAACCCTGCCTGGTCCCCGGGCTCTGCCCTAGTGGCTGTTGGAGATGGGACAAAGGGTTTGTTCTCATCTTGCCTGAAGAGCCTTTCCTTTTAGCATATGTGAAACACAAATCTGGCTGCGAGGTGTGCAGGGCAGTGGAGACTGCCCTCAAAGGGTCCCAACCTACTCTCAGTGAAGGCATCTCTGAGAGCAATCAGGGCTTCAAGCTGTGGGAGACAACAGGCTACAACAGCTTTATTGTTCCCTCTGATGAGCGAGGAGGAGAACCACCACTTTCTGGCGTGGGAGCAGCGCTGAAGGGAGAGAAGCGACCTGCTAGACTGATGACTCATTTCCATCGCCACCTCCTCCTCCAGAGCTAAGTGTCCTCAGAAAAGCACAGGAGGCAATCCTTCCCCTTCAGGCTGCCTGCGAGATGAGGGGGGAAGAGCAGAGATGCAGCCAACTCCATCCCTGCAGCCATGAAGAATTTGTGCTTCCCCCCAGATTCAGCAGCAATGGAGCAAAAGCTCTCAGAGCCACTCATCAGCATTACCCTTGGGTGCAGACTCAGACCACATCAGCAGCCACCCATGAAGGTGATTTCCCAGCCACTTGAATGTTTAAAGCTGCAATTTCACCCACAGCAGCATCCCAAACCAAGAGAACTGAAGAACGACAACCCTGCTGATGAGCAGCAACATGCCCAGCCTCTCGGAACAAGCTCCATGGAGACATGTGCTGTAGTAGATCCCAGTGCAGGCTCCATGCCATGGTCACAGGATGTCAGGGGTTGGAAGGGACACAAAGAGATCATCCAGTCCAACCCTCCTGCCACAGCAGGACCATACAATCTAGCTCAGGTCATACAAGAACACATCCAGACAGGCCTTCTCTCCAGAGAAGGAGACTCCACAACCACTCTGGGGAGTTTGTTCCAGTGCTCTGGAACCCTTCCAGTACAGAAGTTCCCCCTTGTGTTGAGCTGGAACCTCCTGTGCTGCAGCTTACATCCGTTGCTCCTTGTCCTATCACAGGGAGCAAGTGAGCAGAGCCTGTCCCCCCCACTCCTGACCCCCAGCCCTCAGATATTGATAAACATTTGTTAAATCCCCTCTCAGTCTTCTCTTCTCCAGACTAAGCAGCCCCAGGTCCCTCAGCCTCTCCTCATCAAGCACTGTTCCAGTCCCCTAATCATCCTCATAGCCCTCTGCTGGACCTCCTCCAGCAGATCCTTGACCCTCTGAAACTGGGGAGCCCAAAACTGAACACAGTACTCAAGATGTGGTCTCACCAGGGCAGAACAGAAGGGGAGAAGAACCTCCCTTGATCTGCTGATGCATCTCAGCCTGCTATGAGTTGGCTGTTGATGAGGAAAATCTCTGTCCTCGTGATCTGCAAAAGGAAGCATCACATATCATCCAGGAGGTCAACTGCTTGCTCCCACCTTAGGAAAGTGGCAAGAGACAGCTCACACCTCTCCCAGATTCACTTTCAGTCTGATACAGATCAGCCAGGCTGATGCTTGTCTCATCTTGCAGTCCCAAGCCATCAAGAATAGACTTATAGAATTATATTGATTGGAAGAGAGCTTTACAACCATTGATTCTCATCATTAACCAAGCACTACCAGGACATCACTAACACATGTCCCTCGGCACCACATCCTGTCTCTGAAATCTCTGCAGAAATAGGGACTCCATCACAGCCCTGGGCAGGCTGTTACAGGGATCAACGACCCTTTCCATGAACAATTTTTTCCCAATATCCAACTTAAACCTCCTTTGGCAGGACCTGAGGCCCTTTCCTCTCATCCTGTCACTCGTTACGAGAGAGAACAATCCCCACCTGTCTCCAAACTCTTTTCAGGTAGTTGTAGAGAGTAAGAAGGTCTCTCCTCAGCCTCATTTTCTCCAGGCTAAACAACATCAGTTCTCTCAGCTGCTCCTCATAACATTTATGCTCTAGACAAACCTAGGGCAGACCTAACTGCACAGACAGAAGTTTCCTGCAGAGCCAAGGCTGCCTTCACCAATTGCTCCCACATCTGGTAACCAAGCAACTTGAAGCCAGGTAGGAAGAGACATGAATCATCTGAACCCTCTTAAGCTGGCAGGATAGCCCCACCCCACCACCCCACCCCCCAACCTATCATTAGACTGTGCAGTGTGTAAATATTTCAGAAAATTAATGAAGGTGTTCTTCATTAAGTGTTTGTGCTGCAGTCCAGGGAAAGAAACTGGACAGTTGTGGTGCTGTGTGTTTATGGACCATTGCATGGGATCCATCAACAGCCATCATGGCAAGGAAAACCATATGGAGTTGGGAATGTTTTCTTCCGTCAAGTACCAACCTGTTTTAAAACTCTTCCTCCATGCAGGATACCTCATTCTCCCCAATCAGCAGCAAGAATCATAGAATGGTGAGGTCGGAAGGGACCTCAAAGATCATCTAGTTCCAACCCCCTGCCATAGGCAGGGACACCTCCCACTAGTACAGGTCACTCAAGNCTGCCCTAATAGCAGAGCTGCTCCAGCCTTAAGCATTTTCGTGGCCTCCTCTGGACCTGCTCCAACACTTCCATGTCCTTCCTGTGCTGGGGGCTCCAGAACTGCACACAGGACTCCAGATGGGGTCTGAGGAGAGCAGAGTAAAGGGGCAGAATCCCCTCCCTTGCCCTGCTGCCCACACTGCTCTTGCTGCAGCCCAGCACACAGTTGCTGTCTGGGCTGCACTCACACTGTAGGCTCATGTTGAGCTTTTCATCACCCCAGAGCCCCAGGCCTCAGGGATGCTCTCAGCCATTCCTGACCCAGCCTTCCCCACCCACCCTGGAGTTGTGCTTGGGATTGTGCCTACCCAGGTGCAGGACCTTACACTTGGCCTTGTTGAATGTCATGAGGTTGGCTTGGGCACACCTCTGCAGCCTGTCCAGGTCCGTCTGGATGGCATCCCTGCCTTCTAGCAAATCGACTGTGACTGTGGGGGTCTCACATTAAAAAGAAGGAAGGAGAAAAAAAAATAAAATTTTTTGTTTGTTTGTTTGTTTTGTTTTATGGGTTTTGTTGTTTTGTTTTTTTCTTTCTGAAAGAAAATTTATGGAAGTAGAAGAATTAAATAAATAAATAATGCAGCAGTTCAAAGCCTGCATGGTGGTTGGTCTATGTGAGCTTCAATGCTTTCATCTGAGCCCTCATCTCCATTCCATAAGACACCCAGCAGCTTGATTCTGCAGCCACTGAGCAAATAGCAACAGGATATTCTAATCTGACTTTAACAAAATCAAAGTTCATGCAACCCACGTGGGAGAGCAAGGTAAGCACCAGGAAGGAAGGTTTAATGTGCTTGCCAGTCCCACGAGCTTTAGGATTGCTGTGTTATCGAGAGCTGCATGCTGCTCCAGCCTAGGCAGCAAAACAGGGTGGTCTCGTGTCACAGAATCACAGAATGGTTTGAATTGGAAGACAACTTTAAAGGTCATCTTCCCTGCAGCCAGCAGGAACATCTGCAACTAGAGCAGGCCACTCAGTGCCCCAAACAATCTGACCTGGAATGGTTTCAGGGATGGGGCATCTACCACTTCTCTGAGCAACCTGGGCCAGTGTCTCACCAGAAAAAGTAGTCTTCCTTCTCTCTAGGCTGAACCACCTCTTTTTAGTGTAGAACTATCACCCCTTGTGCTGTGACAACACAAAAGGCTGACCCTATCTTTCTTATCAGCCCCTTCAAGCACTGAAAGGCCAAAATCTCCCTAGAGCCTTGGCTCTTCTCCAGACTGAGCAATCCCCAACNGCCTTGGGTCTTCTCCAGACTGAGCAATCCCCAACTCTCTCAACCGGTCCTCACAGCAGAGGAGTTCCAGCCCTTCTCTCACTGTTGCAGCCACCTATGGTCGCACTCCAACAAGTCCACATCTTTCCTCTGAAGACTCCAGAGATGGTCTCAACAATGTAAATAGTGCCCAGGAACATGACAAGAGACAATGGGCACAAACTGAAACACAGAAAGTTTCATCTTAACATAAGGGGAAACCTCTTTGCTGTGAGGATGCCAAAGCCCTGGTGCAGGCTGCCCAGAGTGGTTGTGGAATCTCCTTCCCCAGAGAGATTCCAAACCTACCTGGACATTGTGATCCTGGGCAGCCTACTGTGGGTGAAACTGCTTTAGCAGGAGGCTTGGATTAGATAGTCTCCAGAGGTCCCTTCTAACTCCCAACAACCTGTGATTCTGTGATTATTCCACTCTAACAAGGCGCTTGGCACAGGTGGAAGCAGAGGAGGAGCCTCCCCTTTCCAGAGGGACTGACTAATGAAAGGGTTTGCTATTATCAGGTTATTGCTCCCCACTTGCCTTAACTAAGGCGGTGCACCTCCATCCTCTAAACTTCAAGGATGACAATAATTAGCACAGCGAGGCTTTGCTGCTCTCATCATCCTTCCCCTTCAGGAAGCACAAGATCTAAGCCACCAGTGATGACTGGGAAAACCGGCTTGGTGGGGCGGACGCTGGCAGACCTCGCCAGCTGCCCTGCGCTCTTGTAATGAGCGGATTAGCACAGAACACATGTGTGGGGCCCTTTAAAAGGGAATATTTATTAAAAATACATCAAGATCTCACTGCTGGGGCACACACGTGGCTTATTAACCAGAGACCCCCCCCCTCCCAAGCTGCCTTTTGTCCGCAGCAAACACGTCTGAGAAGATAAAACAGCAGCTTCCAGAATTAAGAGTAGCCCACACATCAAGGAAAAAAAAATAAGGAAAGAGGAAAATGCAGGGGGGAGGTGATTCTGCCCCTTTACTCTGCTTTCATCAGACCCCACCTGGAGTCCTGTGTGCAGTTCTGGAGCTCCCAGCACAGGAAGGACATGGAAGTGTTGGAGCAGGTCCAGAGAAGGCCACAAAGAAGCTCGGAGGGCTACAGCAGCTCTGCTGTGAGGACAGGATGAGAGAGTTGGGGTTTTGCAGTTTGGAAAAGAGAAGGCATTGAGGAAACCTTATAGTAGACTTCCAATATCTGATGGGGGCCTACAGGTAGGCTAGGGAGGGACTATTGACAAGGTCTTGTAATGACAGGACAAGGGGCAATGGATTTAAACTGGCAGAGGCGACATTGAAAGTGGATGTTAGGAGGAAGCTGTTTGCAGTGAGGGTGGTGAGACACTGGTACAGGTTGCCCAGGGAGGTTGTGGCTGCTCCTTCCCTGGAAGTGTTCAAGGCCAGGGTGGAGGAGGCCTTGAGTGACCTGTTCTAGTGGGAGGTGTCCCTGTCTATGGCAGGGGGTTGGAACTAGATGATCTTTGAGGTCCTTGCAACCTTACCATTCTATGATTCGATGAATGTTACAGCAGCCCATTGCTGGCCACAGGACCAAGACAGCTGGCACAACGGCAGAAGGTGATGCTGAAATGTGGGTTTAAGGAGTAAAAGATGAGCCTGTAGCATGGATCTTAAGTGAGGTTGGTAAAGGTCCTGCACTTGGGTCATGACAACCCCATGGATGCTCCAGGCTTGGGGCAGAGTGGCTGGAAAGTTGCCAGGGAGAAAAGGACCCAAGGGTATTGGTTGACCATAGGGTGACCATGAGCCACTGTGGGCTCAGGTGTTCAAGAAGGCAAGCAGCATCCTGGCCTGGATAAGCAATAGGGTGGCCAGCAGGAGAAGGGAAGTGCTTGTCCCCTGCACTCGGCACTGGCGAGGCCGCTACTGTCAGTGCAGCCAACAGGCTGCTCCTTAATCCAACACGAGCACTCCAGCACTGCAGCCCAACAGAATCACAGAAACATCCAGGTTGGAAAAGCCTCTCAGGATCACCAAGTCCAACCTATAACCCTACTCTGCAAGCTTCACCTTAAACCATATCACAAAGTACCACATCCAAACCACCCTTAAACACATCCACCACCCGCCCAGGCAGCTCATTCCAGTCCCTGGCCACTCTCTCTGTGAAAAACTTTCTCCTAATATCTAATCTAAACCTACTCAGTCTCAGCTTGAGGCCATTCCCCCTTGTTCTGTCTCAAACTACCTGTGAGAAGAGACCAGCAGCAACCTCATCACAATGTCCCTTCAGGTAGCTGTAGACAACAATGAGGTCTGCCCTCAGCCTCCTCTTTTTCAAACTAACCAGCCCCAGCTCTCTCAGTCACAGAGGGAGGTTTAGGACAAACATCCTACAGAATACAACTGACTGCTCAGGAGCGTGAGTCCTCCTGTACCTGGCTTTATAAAACCAGGGGCCAAGAACACAGACTCAGGTATTTCCAAAACAACTTTCTTTTTTCCTGGTGGGGGAGGTAATGTCTAACAACCGGTTGAAGGCTGCTGGTCCTCATTCAGACTTGAAGATTCAGCAACGCAGGGAAGCAGCAGCACTTCTGATTTTGGCCATTGTGCTTCCTCAGCCAATTTACAACTGCATCCAGTGAATTAATAATGACCAGCAGGGACTGGCATTGCTGATACAGACACCCTCCCTCTGCTCCTGAAATATTTATTGATTTTAAAGAATTATATCCCAGTGCCTGATGCAGCTCAAGTTGTTCTCAGCAGGGTTGGATTAGGTTTAAGCTCATTTGCTTAAGCAAAAAAAGTCAGGTCTTCAGGGATGGCTCCAAGCAGCACTAATATCCCACAGAAACATGGCTGGCTCTGAATGTAAGCTCTGAAGTGAGGAGGAGGCTGAGAGGTGACCTCATTAATGTTTATAAATACGTAAAGGCTGAGTGCCAGGGGTTGGAGCCAGCCTCTTCTCAGTGATGCCCACTGACAGGACAAGGAGGCATGGGTGGAAGTTGAGGCATAGGAAGTTCCATGTAAACATGAGGAGGATTTTTTTCACTGTGAGGGTGACAGAAGACTGGCACAGGCTGCCCAGGGGGGTTGGGGAGTCTCTCTCTCTGGAGGTACTCAAAATCCACCTGCACGTGTTCCTGTGTGATCTGGTGTAGGAGATCCTGCTCTGGCAGAGGGCTTGGACTGGATAAGCTTTTTAGCTCCAGCCCCTAACATTCTGTGCAATCTGTGAAGTGGTCTTGGGCTACTTATTCTCTGTGTTTTAAGCCTGGGTGAGAAGATGATGGGAGTTTTATACAAATTGGTCTTGTGAGAACATCACAAGGGTAAAGCTCATGAACCTCCCTGGGCCTCCATCCATCTTAAGGTTTTTGGTCCCACAGTGATGGGGACACATGGCTGTATTTCATAGACCCCAGGAATGGTTTAGGGTTGGAAGGGAACTTTCAACATCATCTAGACCAATCCTTTGCAACCAGCATGAACATATTTAACAACTAAATCAGGTTGTTCAGAACCCCATCTAAATTGATCTGGAATGTTTCCAAAGATGGGGCACCTACCACCTTTCTGAGCATCCTCTTCCAATTTGAAGATGAATTTGTCAACCCAAAGAATTGCTAATGGCCAGTCTAAAGAGCAAAAGCCCTCCAGGACAACTTGGCACATCCAAGCTGGATACTAACCATAGATTTCTAGAAGTTAACAGGATGAAATTTATTATAACTTAAAGCTGCTTGCCCAGCATCTAATGGAGAGACTGAAGTTCAAGAGTTGAGGGGCTGTAGGGCTGGGGCTATGAACCCTGCCCTTCCTGCAGAGGAAAGGTAAATGTCTGACCCTGGACCAGATGGTACAAAAATGTGGATCACTACAAAAAGAAGGGGTGGGAATATACAAATACACACACAAAAAACCTTTTTCAGCAACAGGGAACAGGCTCTGCTGGAGGGCCTGTGTTCCCCCTAGTTTAATTAGCTCCTCAACGACGCAGAGCCAGTTTCCCCAGGAGCCTAAAGATGTATTTTTAGGTACAACCACTACCAAAAATAGAAGTACCCCTGCAGGAAGCTGACAATACTTATCAAGGAGCCACTAGCAGGTTGCTCTGTGGATGTAGGGTCAAAAAGCACAACCTGCACCCATCCTGATCACAGGATGTCAAGGGTTGGAAGGGACACAAAGAGATCATCCAGTCCAACCCTCCTGCCACAGCAGGACCAGACAATCTAGCTCAGGTCACACAGGAACACATCCAGACAGGCCTTGAAAGTCTCCAGAGAAGGAGACTCCACAACCTCTCTGGGCAGCCTGTGCCAGTGCTCTGGGACCCTGTCAGTACAGAAGTTCCCCCTTGTGTTGAGCTGGAACCTCCTGTGCTGCAGCTTCCACCCATTGCTCCTTGTCCTATCCCAGGGAGCAAGTGAGAAAAGGCTGTTCCCCCCCTCCTGACCCTCAGTCCTCAAATGTTTACAAACATTTGTTAAATCCCCTCTCAGTCTTCTCTTCTCCAAACTAAGCAGCTCCAGGTCCCTCAGCCTCTCCTCCTCAGGCAGTGCTCCAGTCCACTAATCATGCTTATAGCCCTCCACTGGACTCTCTCCAGCAGATCCTTGTCCCTTTTAAACTGGGGAGCCCAAAACTGAACACAGTACTCAAGGAAAGATCAAAGAAGGCTCCCTTCAGGCAGGGACCTCAGCACCTTCCCAAACGTGTGCTTGTAAAAACCAAAAATAGTCTAAATAAAAGATGAAAATAATCAATCATTCAGACAGATCCACATCACACCCAACCTGATCTATCCCAGGACCATAGTTTCTCCCAGACGGCTGTTGAAGCAGAGATAAAGTGACCCAACACCTCCTACCAGTACAGGAGCTTCCTAACAAAGGCCATGGGCAGCAGGACATCCCTCATCTCTGTGAGTGATGGAGATGGGCTGCAAGAGCAAAATGCCTGTGGCTGTCAGGTTTAGGTTGCTGGCAGAACTGTTCTCAAGCTGCTGTAAATCTTCGCTGCAGGTGCTTCAAAGGAGAGCATTTTGTTTTCTTTCCTAGAAGGAACATCAGACAGGAAGGAGAGAAAAATTACATATCCTTTTTTTTCCTCCTATGCCAACTGAAAAAGAATTTGGGTTTTTTAAGGGTTGGGGGTGGTTTAGGTATTTTGGCAGGGTCATTCTTCACTTAATACTATTTTCAGTTGTCTTTTTGTTGAAAGGGAGCCTTGCCCCAGAGTAAAAACCAAATGGGTTTTACTATGAGGGCAGTTTTTTTGGTGCCCACTCTGGCTTTCACTTCTTGCATTACAATGAAAAGGTTTTGGGTTTGGGGAAGACAAAGCAGTCCATCAGGCTGCCAGGATTTTTGCTTCCAGCTGCTGAGACCTGGTTGCCCACAATGCCCACCCCGCTGCAAGCAGTTGCTGCTGGTTTGGCCACATGCACTTGGTTTAAGGGAATGACTGATGGCTGGGAAGCAGGAGGGGTGGGGATCTGGAAGGGGACACACCATGGGGGACCTCCCCCAGTGATCACTCGAGCAAGCCTTGGCATTCCCAGAGGCTGTCCCTGCTCTCCAGGTCCCTCACATAGACTGAGGAAACTCCCCAAGGCCTTTACTCACCTGTTCGCTTTGACAGAGTCTTACAGAGGGCAACTCTCTTCTCACTTGCTCCCTGGGATAGGACAAGGAGCAACGGATATAAGCTGCAGCACAAGAGGTTCCAGCTCAACACAAGGGGGGCAAGGGTCCCAGAGCACTGGCACAGGCTCCCTAGAGAGGTTGTGGAGTCTCTTTCTCTGGAGACTTTCAAGGCCTGTCTGGATGTGTTCCTGTGTGACCTGAGCTAGATTGTCTGGTCCTGCTGTGGCAGGAGGGTTGGACTGGATGACCTCTTTGGGTCCCTTCCAACCCCTGACATCCTGTGATCCAGATGAAGCTAAAACTGCATGAGGTCACCTTGGGTCCCTAGCCCTGCTCCAGCATCAGGCAGAGCACTTGGCAAGACCATAAGTGATACTTTCAGGAAATTAGCCCATGCTTGTTTTAAGCAAGCCTGGGAGAGAAGATGCCCTCTGTGAAGATAGTTGACTAAACATCCCACTATAAAGCACCCCCCTCCCACTATCTCCCTCCAGCCACCCCAAGACACTGCAGGAGGTGAGCCCAGCCAGGACTGACATGGGCTTCCACAAGGATTTGTCAAAACAAGCTAGGTCTTCAAATGGAGGACAAAATCAGCTGCTTCTGCAGATTTCAAGCAGTCGCCATTTCATCCAGTTTGCTCTGGATATGAGCTTTGAATCATTGAATCATAGAATGGTAAGGTTAGAAGTGTCTTCAAAGATCATTCAGTTCCAACCCCCTGCCATAGGCAGGGACACCTCGCACTAGAACAGGTCACTCAAGGCCTCGTCCAACCTGGCCTTGAACACCTCCAGGGAGGGAGCAGACACAACCTCCCTGGGCAACCTGTGTCAGTGCCTCACCACTTCCTCCTGAACTTCCTCCTAACATCCAGTCTAAATTTCCCCTCTGCCAGTTCAAACCCATTGCCCCTTGTCCTGTCATTACAAGACCTTGTCAATAGTGCCTCACCAGCCTTCCTGTAGGCTCCCTTCAGATACTGGAAGGTTACTATAAGATCTCCTGGAAGCCTTCTCTTCTCCAGTCTGAAGAGCCCCAACTCTCTCAGTCTGTCTTCATAGGAGAGCTACTCCAGCCCTCTGACCATCTTCACCTTTGAAATGGTCTTAGGTTATTTCTTCTCTGTGCTTTAAAAGTCTGGTTGAGGAGATAAAGGGTTGAAAACATCACAGAGGTGATGACCACAAGAAGGTCTTCCCAGAAACAAGAAGGTTCATCACAGCTCATGAAACGCTCTGGGCTTCCATCCATCTCATGGCTTTTGGTCTTAAGGTGATGGTTTTATTTCATAGAATCACTGAAGGTTTGGGGTTAGAAAGGTGCTTTAAAGGTCATCTAGTCCAATCCCTCTGAAGTCAGCAAAGACACCTGCAACTGGAGCAGGTTGGTCAGAGCCCCAAAGAACCTGACCTGGAATGGGGCAGCTGTCACATCTCTGAGCTATCTGGGCCAGTGTCTCACCACACACAGCATAAAAGATCTCTTCCTTCTCTCCAGTGTGAATCCCTCTAGTGTGAATCTCCCTCTTTTAATTTCAAACCATCGCCTCTTGTCCTGTCACAACAGGCCTTGATAAGTCTGTCCCCAGCTTTCTTATTGGCCCCTTTAACTACTGAAAGGCCACAAGAAGGTCTCCCCAGAGCCTTCTCTTCTCCAGGCTGAACAACCCCAACTCTCTCAGCCTGACCTCAGAGCAGAGAGGTTCCAGCCCCTGGGTAACTGTTGTGGTCTCCTCTGGCCCTGCTTCATGATTCTCCTGTGCTGAAGACTCCAGAACCAGACCCAGAATTGCGGGTGAGGTCCCAATAGAGCAAAGAAGCAGAATTCCCTCCCTCCACATTGCTTTGGATGCATCCCAGGGCACAGCCGTTTCTGGGCTCTGAGCACATCTTAGATCTCCATCAGAACCCCCCAGCATAACCTGCAAAAGGCAGAGCCCTGCCAAAACCAACCTAGCAAGAATCTCAGTGACCAGC
Source organism: Semnornis frantzii (assembly GCA_013399775.1). NCBI lineage: Eukaryota > Metazoa > Chordata > Aves > Piciformes > Ramphastidae > Semnornis > Semnornis frantzii. The sequence continues at coordinate 17,319 of VWYK01058280.1, read as the reverse complement.
AAACGACTCAAGAAAATTGGAAGCTGACTGCAAACAGCACTGAGTGCTGCAAGAAAGCATCCAAGGTCACAGACTGAGCAAGGGGCACGCACAGTGACCACGGGAGCACAGACCAGCAGCAGCAGCAGCCCTGGGGAGAAGACACAGCTGCGTCATCACACAGGGGGTTTGTGGCAAAACCGTGTGAATTATCCAGGGCTGAATTAAAGTTGCATGAGATTTCTTTTTTTAATCACAACAAAAAATAGCTGCGTGAGTCACTGCCCAAGAAAACCCAACAGCCGCTGCGAGATGAGCAACCTTACTGGATACAGCTGGGAAAGGGTGGGAGGTTTGTGCTTAGGGACGAAGAACAGGCAGCACAACTTCGGCGAGAACAGGCAGCTCAGAGCCTTTGCCTGCATCTCTCGTTGCCATTGTGAAGAGGCTGATAAAGGGCAGAAAGCAAGAGGAGCCAGCTTGGTCCACGACACGATAGCCAGCACCAGGTTGAGAAAGGCTCAGCACCACAGCACGTGTGGCCTGCAGTGCACAGCTTCTCCCAGCACACATCAGCCCAGCCTCACAATTAAAAGAGAATTCACGAAATCCATCGCCGACATCTGAACATCCCTGTCTGGGCTCTTCCCGCACACAGCATCTCCATATCCATTAGCTATTGTCTCCCTCTAGCGCGGGCTGAGCCCAAACCTGCCGCGGCTGTGGCTCTCACTCTGGCTGTGAACCAAGGGCAAGAGCTCTGCAGAGAACTAGGGGCTCCACCTTTGCACTGATGAATCAGCTTCCCACCCACGCTTCTGTTTTTATGGTCTCCACATTTTACCTCAGCAGATGCTCAGAGCAGGAGGGATTTCTTAGTGACCAAAGCAGTGAGCTAAAGCCTTCCAAATCTGAGAGACAGCTGCCAGCAGCCACATTTGAAGGGCTAGAGAGGACACAGAGATGAAACAGCTTCCACCCCCTGTCCCCCTGGGGCACCACCCTAACACCTCCCTTCACCAAGGGCATTAGAGTTTGTTCACCTGAGTTTTCCAGGGGATGATCTCACAGCTACCTTTTAACATCTCTGTACTTCTAAAACAAAATTAAAACCTGCACTTCCATTTCAAAACAAAAGGGAAAGTGAATGACACTGTAAATATCTCTTCTTTAAAACCAAACACTGCAGCACTTTATCTCTGCTCTGCAACTTAACTCAACAGAAAATGAAGAGCCTAGAGACATGGCCGGGTTTCCATCTCCAGGTTCATCTTGCTTTTGCTCCTCCAAAGGCTCTCCAGGCACTGCTGTCCATTCCAGCTGCATTTCTTTCTTGAACAGCATTTGCAAAACCATCTTTTTGAGGAAAAAGGGGCATCATTTTACCTGGAGACCCCAGTTCCCAGTGGGGCACTACCTGTGCCAAGCTCCACCTGAGCTGTTGGAGAGGACACCAAGCTGCTCTTCAACCTGCTCTGCCTTCACAGTACCACACAGGGGATAGATACAGGTCAATCAATGCTGCTCCACTTGGTAGCTGCGAAACCTGTCTCACCTACCACGAGTTTTCCCAGCATCTTGCAAAGCAGCTGCCCCAACTGAACACAGGGAAAGAGGTTCACAATGGAGGGAACTGAGTTTCCCATCTCTGCATTCTCTCCCACCAGCAACGCATGTGGCAAGACATGTAGGAAGGCTCTCAGCACCTCTAGACTGGCTATGCACACATGCTGGGAGAACTGTTACCTGGGGAGGCCAAGAAGGATGGGGAACACGCCCTGCAAAGACTCCCTGCTGTCCAATGTCCTTTGGAGAGGAGGAAAAAAACCACACAGCAAAGACCTAGATGTGTGGAGGGACCATAGGAGACCATCTGACTTCAGGGAAGATTGAGCTTCCACTCAACCACACACCAGGAAGCAAATTTGGTAGCATAAGTTCACGTCCACTCTCCCATATGATCACCACAGCCAGCAGCTGCCTCCATGACTGTATTTTAATAAGAGATCTTCAGAGAAGAGAAACTTTCCAGCTGGGGTGTGACCATGAGGACTCTCCACAGGCAAAACTCCAATCAGAACACAACCACCCCAGCACAAACTACCATCACTGAAGTTGATGCTCATAAGTAGTTTTCTAAAAAGTTAAGCCTGAATAAAAGCACCAAGGTGATACTTACCCTTAAAAATACATGTCCAGATCTTCAAAGTATCAGCCTCTAACCAGAATCTCAGCAAGATTAAAGACCCTCCAGGATTCAGGTTTCATAGAACAGCATCATAGAATGGTTTAGGTTGGAAGGGCCCTCAAAGCTCATCCAGTTCCAAACCCCTGCCATAGGCAGGGACACCTCCCACTAGCACAGGTCACTCAAGGCCTCCTCCAACCTGGCCTTCAACACCTCCAGGGAGGGAGCAGCCACAACCTCCCTGGGCAACCTGTGCCAGTGTCTCACCACCCTCACTGGAAAAAACTTCCTCCTAACATCTACTTTAAATCTCCCCTCTGCCAGTTCAAACTCATTGCCCCTTGTCCTGTCATTGCAAGACCTTGTCAATAGTCCCTCCACAGCCTTCCTGTAGGCCCCTTCAGATACTGGAAGGCTACTCCAAGGTCCCCTCAAAGCCTTCTCTTCTCCAGGCTGCAGAGCCACAACTCTCTCAGCCTGTCCTCAGAGCAGAGCTGCTGCAGCCCTCTGAGCATCTTCATGGCCTCCTCTGGACTCACTCCAACAGTTCAATGTCCTTGTGTTTGGGCTCCAGATCTTTACAGTCTTCCTCAGGTCTAGTTGCAGAGGGTGTCCCTGGCACTATAAATGCTTTCTACTTTAAACCACCACCAATACAGACCAGCAGTATTTGAGTTTTCACTCAGTATCATCTCCAAAGAATGCAAGTTTAACAGCCACAGTTGAAATCCAAGTTGTAGTTTTTACGTAGAAACAGTTTTTCAGTTCTCTCTCCCTTTTCTGAGCTATTTCATAGCGCTGAACAGGAATGGTGTCATCTAGGTAACCACAGGATCTGTTTAAGGAAGAAACTTCTTTTCACCTTCTGTCTTCTAAAAAGGGGTGGGTGACTAAGAACCAAAATATTAACAAAAGTTTCCACAGAGATGAGACTGTGAAGTATTCAGGGCAAGCAGTTTAAATAATTTATTCATTTTGGCCTCTGTTTCATTGCCTTTTCTCAGATAATTGTCCTCAAGTGCTATTAAGAACCAGCACCACCTCACCTTACTTATTGAAGCATCTCCCAAAGAACTGAAGGGTTCATTTAACAAGCCAATTAAAAACTCAAAGCAGAAGAGGCCACCTAATATTCCCATGCTCCCAGAAAACTCCTTGTCACAAAGATGATTGCCAGATTCGTTCCCAGTGAAACACTCAGTAACAGAGCTTCCAATCCCTCCCCAAAACTCCTTTTACCAGAGACTCCCACCCCAGAGGCAGGTCAGGAGCAAACTGCACAGCACTGGATGCCACCTCTGCTGTACAGTTTGCTGTTCATAGTTGTTCCCTGCTGTGTACCACCTGATTTTCCCCCACCCCTCAGAGACAATACACCACATGGAACCCCAGCTTAAAGGTTGGTTTGCTGGGATTCCTTGCACTTTATCATCACCTTAGTATCACAAAAATGACAGAATGGTAGAGGTTGGATGGGTCTTCTCATCCAGCCACCCTGCTAACACAAATAATCCAGAGCACACTGGCCAGCATTGCACTGCATGTTTTAGCTCTCTCCAGAAGAGATTCTACAGCCTTTCTGGGCAGCCTCCTCCAGGGCTGCAGCATCCTCAGAGGAAAGATGTTTTTTCCTCATATTCAGAAGGAGCCTCCACCTGTTATACTTCATACCTGTTGCCCCTTGTCCTATCATTGGACACCACTGAAGAGAGTCTGACTCTATCCTCTTACCCCCACCCTTTAGCTATTGATCAGATCCCCATTCAGGCTGTTCTTCTCCAGCCCCAGCTGTCTCAGCCTTTCCTCTTCAGAGATGCTTCACTCCCCTCAGCATCTCTGAAGCCTCCACTGGATTCTCTCCAGTAGTTCCTTGTCTCTCAAACTGGAGAGCCCAGAACTGAATACTCCAGCTGTGGCCCCACTAGGGTAGAACTTGCTCTGAAGTTTGCAAGCACCCCAGGCTGCCTTTTCTCTGCCCAAAAAAACAAGTCCATGAAGGGCAGCCTGATGCTCATTTGAGAGGGGGCAGATGTGGAAATCTCACCTGAGTCACCCACCTTCAGTCAAAAGAAGAGAGCAGAAAGACCTTGAATAATAGCATCCCTTTATTTGCTGACACCATTACAAAAACTGATTACATTAGCAACCAAAAAAAAAAAAAAAAAAAAAAAAAAGGAGTGTTTACTTGAGGTTGAAGTCAGAGGCAGCTAATCCCAAAAATGTAATTAAGTAAAACAGTGTACAACATCAGTATTAAAATGTTATATCCCATTGGTGAAGAACTTTACCACGTTGGAGTTTTCTGAACAAGTTTTACTGAGCAAAATCAAAGATTATGAGTTGACTGTCTGTCTCTCCAGGAATGTAAAGGTCTAATTATCCAAACAGGTTTGTTTTTATTATAAAACTAAACTCTGGAGGTGTCTACAGAGTTGGGTTTGGTTGGTGTTTTTTTTTTTCTTCTTCTTTAAATCAGTAGTCTAACGAGGATTAGAAAAGACAAAACTCTGTTCAGTGTTTCTGACGAAGTAGAAAGGGTGAAAACATAAATAAGGCTTTAATTTGGCAAAATATAATACAATGCCTTCTGCCATCCTCAAATTAATGATTCCCCCATGACTTCATTCTGCAAGAGAAACACAAAAAAAACACATCAGCCAAGCAGTGTTGAAGCAAACGTGCACCTCAGCAGCTGGGCCCAGCCATTTCATTAGGGCTGGTGGCCCACAGTGCAGCCCAGAGAAACACACCACATTGGTGGAGGATGAGCTGCAAACAGCCTCCCAGAGCAGAGGTCATGGTGCAGGTAGAATCTCTCTCCCATGAGTACCAAAACAGTGCTATGAGACTCTACTCACTCCACTGTAAGCATCCTGTTACCAGCCCTTAAGAACAGCTCTGCTGCCCATGCTGGAGGCAGGAGCAGGATAAAAAAAAACACCTGGACTAAAAAAAAAAAAAAAAGCAGGGCCCCATCCTCAGCAGACAGATTAAAGGGAGTTCTGACACTTCTTGCAGCAGCTTGTTCAGTACCAAGACTCTGCTGCCTCCCAAATGACCCTCCTGTCAGACCTGGCTCACAAGCTGCACCAGTTTCTTGAGAAAGTTTAGTGCCTCCAGTTTTAAGCAACCTTTAGCTAACTTTGGATTATTTAAGAAGTCTAGCAGCATGATGGAGTTGACCACAGAGGCTCAGGGTTTCCCAGTTGGCTGTGTATTAAAATAAAAGCCTTGTTCTTGTGTCTATAATTGGATGAAGAGTTCATGCCAGAGCAATGCTTTAGAGACAGCCATGACTGTTAACTTGGTGAAAGCCCAGTGGGTTACTTCACATCCTCCGACCCAAAGTAATCAGAGTATGAGAGAGTAGAGACTTTTGCTCTTGTAGCCAGGACAAAGGAAACAAGGCACAGGGAGAACAGAACTTCGGGAAACCTGCTGTGTGAAGTAGCAGGTAGTGGAAGGGAAGGATGAAGAGCTACATGGCTAGAGAGAGACTTGGGGATGTCAGATCAGTCCCAGCTAACTCAAGCATGATCCAGTGAGGAACAAATCCTATGCCTACAAGTCTCTGATTTTGACAACCAGCTCGTTAAACCTGAAAAGGGTCTCAGAATGATTTGGATTGAAACAGACCTTTAAAGGTCATCTAGTCTAACCCACCTGGAGTCAGCAGGGACATGTGCAATTAGACCAGGTTGCTGAGAACCCCACCCGACCTGACCTGAAATGGTTCTGGCATCTATCACCCCCTTGGGCAACCTCAGCCACTGTTTTACCATCCTCGGTGTAAAAAACCTCCCTCCTTTTATTTAATCTGGATCTTCTGTCTTTCAGTTTAAAACTATCACTCCTTGCCCTGTCACAGCAGATCCTGCTAAAAGATTGTTCTCATCTTTCTGACAGGCCCCCTTTAACTACTCAAAGACTGCAAAAGGGTCCCACCCTCACAGACCAGAATCCTTCCTCACAGCCACCCACCAGTTCAACCAGATGGCTACCAGGAGACCTACCTACTAGCTGGTAGTGTTCTCGTCCCTTTGACAGCATTTGGCTTACAGACACGAGCAGCTTCTTGAGATGACCTACATCCTGGTTAAGATTCACTGCCACATTTAGTCTTTTATCAGTCAATTCCTGGAAGAAGGAGGGGAGAAAAAAAAAATCATTAAAAACTCATTTAGAATCTAATTACCAAGAAAGCCTAGAAAGATCCTCTGTATAAAATTACAACTCCTTGTGCAGATGGGAACAATTCTTGTAAGTCAGAGGGTTATGGCCACATTTAAAGAGAACATGGTTCAAAGTCAAGAAGCTGTTTCCTGTTCCAGGAAATTACCTGAGCAAACCAAATGCTGGTGAGAGAATCACTCCAGCTCCCATCCTCCCTGCCCTGGACTCCACTCACTTGCTGCTTCCAGGAATTGTGCCTGTGACCACAGCTGATCCAGCCTCAGAAGTTACTACCCCACATCCCCACAAGTTTGGCTGGAAACCCCACGTAGTTTATAATAGGGGCTGCTAAGCACACAGTGACAGTGTGCCCAGTGGGAGGGATGACTTCTGACCCCTACAGCTGTAACAACAAGGCTGCTGGACCACCAAGGATTTGGTCCTTGTAAGAAGCTGTGGGATGGTATCCTCAATCAGGCTTTTTTCTGTTGTTTTTAAGGAGTTCAATGGTTTATTAATAGGGAAGTGTCGCAACTCAAAATGGACTCTTCCTTTCTTCCATGTCCTCCTCTTCAAAGCTGGGCTCACTGAGCTAACAGCAAAATAATCCTTGTTTTATTTTCTTTATTGATCAGTTCCTCTAGAGAGAAAGAGCTCCACCTCTAAAACATACATCACTGTTCCTTATTCAGCTCATAACACAGATGTGCAGATCAGCTGTAGAAGAGCTTTCCCTTCCAAATTATCAGCTAAAAACAAGCAACTCTGCCTGGGTGTCAGCAGTGCAGAAAAACTCTCTTCTCAACCTGAGCACCAGGGTGTCCACAAGCACTCAGCATCAGCCAACCCTGCTCTGACTGAGAGCAGTTTTACTGCCAGAGAGAGAGTGATGCATAAGGCTGTTGCAAATCTCTCCCTAGAGTTTTGGGGAAATTAGAGTGAGTTCAGAGAGGGGCACTTTCCTAGCTCCCATTTGGCTGGAAACGCCGCCAGACTTGCAGCGACACAGAGTGAGCAGTAAATCAAACTCAACCACCTGCACCATTACAGAAATGACTCTGGGCTCAGGCAAGGGAACAAAGTTACAGATTGCTGAGTGACAGCGCTGGCAATGGCAGTGCATGAGCATCAGTACACAAACCAGCACCAACAGGAGCAAGGAAGAGTCATTTCAATTCATTCTCAGACCCCAACTCAAATTGTTCTTCCCTCCCTTATCTGCTTCCCCTTGACAACTGGGGTTGCTCAACCTAGAGAGCAGGCAGCTCCAGGGATACCTCAGAGCAGCCTTACAGTATCTGAAGGGGGCTACAAGAAAGCTGGGGAGGGACTTTTTACAAGGGCTTGTAGTGACAGGACTAGACAGAATGGATTGAAGCTGGAAGAAGAGAGATTTAGACTGGGGATTAGGAAGAAATTATTTTCTGTGAGGGTGGTGAGACAGCCTGAACAGGTTGCTCAGGGAGGTTGTGGATGCCAGAGGTGCTCAGGGTGGATGAGGCCTTGAGAAACCTCACCTAGTGGAAGGTGTCCCTGTCTGTGGCAAGGGGGTTGGAGAAAGATGATCTTCAAGGTACCTTTCAACNTTAGAGTGAGTTCAGAGAGGGGCACTTTCCTAGCTCCCATTTGGCTGGAAACGCCGCCAGACTTGCAGCGACACAGAGTGAGCAGTAAATCAAACTCAACCACCTGCACCATTACAGAAATGACTCTGGGCTCAGGCAAGGGAACAAAGTTACAGATTGCTGAGTGACAGCGCTGGCAATGGCAGTGCATGAGCATCAGTACACAAACCAGCACCAACAGGAGCAAGGAAGAGTCATTTCAATTCATTCTCAGACCCCAACTCAAATTGTTCTTCCCTCCCTTATCTGCTTCCCCTTGACAACTGGGGTTGCTCAACCTAGAGAGCAGGCAGCTCCAGGGATACCTCAGAGCAGCCTTACAGTATCTGAAGGGGGCTACAAGAAAGCTGGGGAGGGACTTTTTACAAGGGCTTGTAGTGACAGGACTAGACAGAATGGATTGAAGCTGGAAGAAGAGAGATTTAGACTGGGGATTAGGAAGAAATTATTTTCTGTGAGGGTGGTGAGACAGCCTGAACAGGTTGCTCAGGGAGGTTGTGGATGCCAGAGGTGCTCAGGGTGGATGAGGCCTTGAGAAACCTCACCTAGTGGAAGGTGTCCCTGTCTGTGGCAAGGGGGTTGGAGAAAGATGATCTTCAAGGTACCTTTCAACCCAAGCCATTCAATGAATCTATACTTTGTCACTCCACTGATCTCAGGGAGTGTTTACTCATGAATTACAGACACTTCCCCAATCCTCCTGGGGCCAGTCCTGACCAGCTTCTGATGAATTTGGGCTCTACACAGTCCTACGACAGCTTTTGCTAAGCCAGGGCTGCAAGGTTGCCTTATGCAGCTCTCAAAGACTCAGCACGACAAAGGTGGTAAAGGGTCTAGAGAACAAATCTTACAAGGAATGCCTGAGAAAACTGGCATTGTCCAGTCCCAACAAGAGAAGGAGGAGATGAGACCTCACTGCTCTCTATAACTACCTGAAAGAAGGTTGGAGGGAGGTGGGGGGGGGGTCAGGCTCTTCTCTCTATTATCACGGGATAGGATGAGAGGAAACAGCCTGAAATTGTGCCAAGAGAGGTTTAGGTTGGATATTAGGAAAAAAAAAAAGTCTTGATAGAAAGAGGGATCAGGCATTGGAACAGGCTGCCCAGGGAGGGGGAGATGTTCAAGAAGCGTGTGGACATCCTGGCACTTTGGGACATGGCTCAATGGCCCTGGTGGTCAATGATTGGATCCTTATCTTAGGGGTCTCTTCCAAGTAAAACAATTCTTTGAGTCTATGTCTTTAGGATGAATAGAGGAAGAGGATTGTAGTGAGGAACCCCTCTGTGACTGCAGACCCAGAGTGATCTGAACTGACAGATTCCCTTTCCACCATGCCTCGCACAAACGGCATTTCCAGTTTCCAACGAGGGAGTGTTTTACGCTGAGATCTGGGGCAGGGGGGGAAGCACATTACATTTCACATAAGCCTCAACAGAAGTTTACTGCTTAAGCAAGCTGCTGAATATAAATGACTTTCTTAAAGTATATAAAAGGCACCCTCTAGTCATCATCTAGTCCCATAAGTGACAAGGAAGCTGATTAGAAAAACCAAACAGTCTATTTTTAAATAGAAAGAGTCTAAAGAAAACACACAGAATGTGTCTGAGGGTTTATACAAGCATCATTTCTCAATTTTGTGGGTAGATTCCAGTACCCAGAAGGAATAAATAAGCTCATTTTTGAGCATGTGTTTTCAGGTCCTAGAAAAAAAAAAAAGAAAAAAAAAGACACTGTTGCTAGGTGGAAGTGGCTGGAAGAGTTTCTTTTTTAATATGAGAGCTATTTTAGGTTTTTAGGCTTCTGGGGAGACAGGTTCTTTTTTTCCCCTAAGAGGGGAAAAAAAAAAAAAAAAAAGGGGCAGCAAAAGCAACTTGAGGAAGAAGATAAAGAGCATTTTCATTTCAGCCTCTGCCAATGGCTACCTGTCAAAAGCACTGTTTAGACAATTAATGTATTTTTACTAATGAAGGCTTAATTATAGGTTTATAAGGACTGTTTTTCCACACTCCTTTTCAGAATAAATCTACAAATACTCTGGAGGAAACCTGATTAGGGTTCCATAACATGACCACACAGATGCAGAGGAGCAAGACGTGAGCCAGAGGTGCTGAAGCTAAAGCAATTAAAAATCAAATCACCATGCTTGGGCCACCACAGGTCACAATTAATGACACCCAGCTCAGGAGGGCTCACCCTTACCATCAGCTACAAAGTGCCACAGCTGATGGCACTGTTATTCTAGGCATAAGGAGGAAGTTCTTTACAATGAGAGTGGCAAAACAATGGAACAGGTTGGCCAAAGATGTGGTTTAGGCCCCATGCCTGGAGACATTCAACATCAGACTTGATGTGGCTTTGGGCCTGTGATCTAGTTAGAAGCATCCCTGCTGCCTGCAGCGGGGTTGGACAAGATGACCTTTGAGGGTCCCTTCCAATCCAATGCAATCTGTGAATCTGTGATGGACTGCTTAGATAAGTCATACAGGAACAGCAGAGATCAAGCAGTTTGGCATTGGTTTGAGGAGGAGCTTGCTGCAGGCAGGGATAGAACACACCCAGTGGTCACCATGACAGACGGTTCTTCCTGCCAGCAACACAAGGCAGGGCTCAGCAGACCTACCATCCGTCCCAGGAAACCAGCTCAAAGGGCTGGTTCAGCTGCATCACTGCCTGGGAGATTGAGTCCAGGGCCAATCTGCAGTCATGACTGATCACGCTGGAAAAGCCATTTCATTTCTGCTAACACCTACAAAGGCAAAGGCTTTTCTACAGGACTCCTTAGAGGACTCCTGGCTTGTTCTCACAGTTGATGAACCTACTTACTTTCAAGCAGCTAAAAGGAGCAGATACAAATTGTTTGTCCTATCAGCAAATGCTCCTCTCCCTCTCAAATGACAGCGTTCCCTCCTGCTCTGCCATCAGAAGAAAATGGGTAATGAGTTCCACTGACACCACTTTGCTGTATAAAACGTGCTGGGAAGGCATCTACTTCACCCTTCCCCTACCCAACTGCCTTCTGGAAAGCTGCTCCAAAGCTATTTTGAAACTGGTGTGAAAGCTCTCAGAGACAGAGCAGCCAAATTACAAAGCCACACGTTGTACGGGTGGTGTTTTTTCAGCGCCAACCCTTCCGTGCGCCCACTGCACAAGCAGCTGAGCAAGCATGAAAACAGGTCACCTCAGTCTGAGTCCACCAAATTCCAGATCCTGTGACTACAATATCATCAGCCTGGAGAATCAGTCACCCACAGCATATGGCAGTGCTCCAGTCTTGCTTACTGAAGCTCAGGCTAGTCAGATTTTATTGCTGGACCACATCAAGGTCAGCACAAATTGCCAGGATAAGCTGAAGCTGAATTCTGGCACCTACCAGTGGCTAAGGACTTGCTCTTGCTCACAGTTGCTGAGGACCAGAAGGGGCAATCTTCTCTCAAAAGACACTCTCTGCCTTGTTATTGCAGGCCATGCAAGACCACCTTCCTTTGGTGTTACAGATGTCAGCAAGCACCAACCCAATAGTTTTTTTATTTCATTTAGTCACCAACAGACTGATTTTTAGCTTCCCTTCTTGAAGGGACAAATCCTCCCAAACCGAAACCAACTATTTATGTAAGCCCAGGTATTCTGTTCAGAATCTCTCCCCTTCCTCCTTGAAAATTTGAGCCATGGGAAAGTGGTCACAATTCAAATGACAGCAGAACTCTCAAAGCATACAGTTCCAGGACACCATCCCAACAAGCTGCAGGATGGGCAGTTGTATCAAGCCTTAGTTTGCCATCCTTTGATGGACCTCACTTCCCAAAGCTAGAACTCTGCCTGAGGATGTGCATTGCCCCCAGGCTTGGCTCGACAGAAACCACACTCACCGACTCTGTGCAAACATCGCTGTTTTCAATGACCTTGGCATCGCCAACAACTTTTCCAAGCTCCCTCTCAAGAGATGCCAAAGACTCCTGGGCCTGTAGGGAAGGGAAAAGAAACAACCCACCAAACAGGGAAGGCAGAACAATTAGCAAAGGGCTGAGAAGCAAATCCCCATCTCTCAAAGAGCACTAGAGACACAGGAACTCACTGTTCAGGAGGAAATCTGTTTTATGGCAGATTTCCTCAGGGGACCAGCACATTTGCCAAGATTGACATGTCTCCTTACAATCAGCATGTTACATGTCAGCCTGCTGCATTTGAGAGCAATTCTACAGGGAAGCTTTAATAGTCTCATGTCAAGCTATTGGGTAAAAATAGCGCAGCATCACTTTTTATTGTGCCAGAGCAGTAATGCAGGCAGGTCTCCAAAAGCCTGATCGCAGATCTGCATTTACAGAGAACAGATCATGGACATCAGCACAGCCCACTTCACATGTCAACATCCAATATAACTACCATGAGCAACACATTTTAAACTCCTTATTACATCAGGTCTCCTTTAGCTCCTCACCCCCTGCCAGGGCTGTTGTGGTTAGCTGTCCCCATCCCATGAACAAGACTTGTCCTACCAAGAGCTCTCCCTACTCCAGTCCTGCAAGAATGCAGTTCCATGTCCTTACTATGCATCTGCTGCAGGAGAAACAAGGTGCTGCACAGTCTGGAGCTAGAGCTCAGCCACTCTGCAAGCTATTCTTGTCTCCATTTATCAATTCTCCTGCGAGAAGGCTGTTTCTGGGGTGACAGACAGCACTGAGACCTCTTACACTTAAAGATTTCCAACTCCAATTCATCTTGCAGCAGCAGTCACTGAGGAAGAGCAGAGGTAACCCACCTGCTTGTCTCATCAAGCTGACAAAGAGCCAGCTTTGAAGATCTGCAGTCTGCTGGGTTACAGGAGATTTGCAACCATGTGCAAGTAGGCAGATGGCTTGTAAACCACTTGTAACTGCCATTTGAGGTTGGGCTTAAAAGGGCAGAGTGGGGGTGTAGGGCTGTGGGATGGGCTTTTTGTTATGCTTCATTTCTGTAAATAAAGAATTATTTGTCAGCCCCAAATCACCACTTGTTTCCTATTGGCATAAAATTATCACAAACAAGAGACTCCTTCAAGAAGGGTAATTAATTAAACAGAACTGTTAGTTGCATTTTCATTCTTTCAACAGGCATGCAGGTAACTTGCATGACCTCTTACACCCACAGTTCCAGGCATGTGGGGAACCAGCAATAAAAGTAAAGCTCCTCAACCAGGCAAGGAGTTTCCTCATGCTGCTCAAATCACCATATTTCCCAGCACTGCAAAAACACAAATCCTGAGGGTTTGATAACATTTAAATCTATGGCTGTTAAGGGTCTCTGCTTACCTTAGGCAGGTCACCAGCTACCTTCTGTCTCTCGTTTTGATCAACTCTGAGTTTTGATAGTGTTTCATTTAGCTGTGTTTTCAGCTGCAAAACAGTAACAAAGGAAATCAGTTTCACACACACACATATTTCAGCTGTCTGTCCCACGGATTAACCCAGGGCACACTGACTGCAAAGGGAGTAAGATTACTAGCAATTACTGCACACACTGGATTAGTCAACACATATGATGAGGTTTACAAAGACAGTCAAGGAAGACAGATTCCATCTGTAAACATAAATGTAAAGAATGGAAACTACAGAAGAAAAGACATAGTTGGCATCAGCTTCATTACAAGTGGTTTCAACTTTGGAGCTATACTGCCAGTATGAATAGCAAATTATTGAATGGGTTGGATTGGAAAGGACCTTTAAAGGTCATATAGTCCAACTTCCCTGCAGTCACAGCAGAGAAACCTTTAACTAGAGCAGGCTGATTAGAGCCCCATCCAATCTGACCTGGAATGGTTCCAGGCATGGGGCATCTTCCACCTCTCTAGGCAACTGAGGTCAGCATTCTACCATCCTCAGTGTAAAAACTTACTTTCTTGCATCTAGTTTAAAATCTCCCTCTTTTAGTTTAAAGCCATTATTTCTTGCCCTGTCACCACAAGCCTTGCTAACAAGCCTGACCCCATCTTTCTTTCTTTCTGGAGACATTTGAGGTGAGTCTTGACAGGGCCCTTGGGTGACCTGGTCTAGTGGGGATGTCCCTGCTGACTGCAGGGGGGCCAGACTAGATGACCTCTACAGGTCCTTTCCAGCCCAAAACATTCTATGATTTCTATGATCCTATGATTCTTATTCTTCTAATTAATTTTAGTTTGCTTCAACTTAATTCACAACAGATACACAAGAAAGTAGACTGTCATCCTCCTAATTCAGGTTAAACAGTCACTTTACTGCTGAATAAACTAAAAAACTTCTACTTGTCATCTTAAGAAAGCATCACTCACTACAACCATGTTGACTTAACCAGCCTGTTAATGTCACATCAAGGCATGAATCACTGACAGGGATGTATTAGATTGTCAATTGTGTTTAAATTCAAATAATAAAAAAAAAAACAACAAAACTATTTCAGTCAAGAGGGATGAATACTTTGTACAGGCTGCCCTTAAACTACAGCTTCCCCAAGGATATAAACATATTTTTAAAGAAGATTTCAATAGCTCTTCAACACCAGACACAGAAGCAGCCAGGGCACTTAAGGCTAGAGCCTCAAAACAGGAGTGCTAACAAGAAGCTCGAGTGCCAATTCTGCTGGATTTGTGCCTCTGAAGTGCACTGTGTTAACGTTCACTATTCCTTCTGTCAATCTCCTTGGGTGCCAGCAGGGGATTAAAGAAATGAACAATAGGCTACTCAGAGCCCTGAATCCTCGCTTCATTCCAAACCTATGCATTATATTTGTCTCACCCTCGGGAGGTTTTCCCCCCTTTGGAGCACCTGGCACTGCTGGATGGCGGTTTTCTACGCTGGAGGAAGCACTGTTGAGCTCCTCTGAAGTTTCAGCTTCTCTCCTTGCTAACCTTATAAATCAGTGGGAAACATTTTTGAAACCCATCAGTTCTATTCCTCAGCCTCCTGCAAAATACACTGGCAGACAGTGGACATTATTCCCAAGCCATCTGCATGAAGGTAGCTGTTTACCATCTCCTCACACTCCTACCATAGTACACAGCACCACCAGACTGCAGAGTCAAGCTTCCTCACACTCCTACCATAGTACACAGCACCACCAGACTGCAGAGTCAAGCTACTCTTGCAGGGAAGCTCAGCTTTATAAGGTTTTGTCATTACAGACAGGTTGTTGCCTCATATTCAAGAAGTTTTTCCTTTCCTGATTTACTCTAGGATGTGGATGCAATTCCTATTTCCCTTGCATTCAAACCAAGAGGCTCTGGTTGCTGAGGCAGGATGATAATCAATGCTGTACTAGAGTTGCCAGGCATACTGTTAGCTTAAGCAGATTG
Organism: Semnornis frantzii; assembly: GCA_013399775.1. Taxonomy (NCBI): domain Eukaryota; kingdom Metazoa; phylum Chordata; class Aves; order Piciformes; family Ramphastidae; genus Semnornis; species Semnornis frantzii. The sequence goes on along the minus strand of VWYK01058280.1, from coordinate 2,054 downwards.
TTATTATGGCTGTTTTTAAAATCAACTATTTTAACCCCATGACATGAGTGGCAGCACCCTGGTGAGGACCCTGCAGTGACAGGCTGTCCCAACAAAGACATGGTGACAGATACAACCTTCCCTGAGTTGGGCTCAAAAGCAAGCAAAGCACTGTTCAAATAAAGAGAGGAAGGAGCTGACTGCTCCTGCAGCCTAAAACACGTCACTGAAACAAGCAAGCAGTAAAAGGGCTCAAACTGGAAAAATCATGCATCTTTGGGTCTGTAGGTCTGGACTTGGTTAATCCAACTCCTTCTTGAGAAAACCTTGTAGAGGAGCATTAGTGGCTGAAGAGCATTTCTAGCCAAATGCACTGTGTGTTACAGTGTATGCACCAAGCCAGCACAGCTACTCAGCCACATCAGGACGCCAGCTGCTTCATGGTTGGATACTCTGAATTAATCTAACATTGGTTTTGGCCAATTCTAGCACATGCAGAGGAGGATGGAAAAGGATCTGCACAGTCAGAGCACAGATATCACAGTTGCATCCTCAAAAGTTTTGGAAAAAATGACAACAGAATAATCTTCAAGTCAAAGCATTGAGAGCATGAGTTTTGTTGCTGCTGTGTACGTCTATGCTGTAGAACACTGATTCTCAAGAAGTTCCAGGAATGAAAAGTCTTACAGACTTTGAAAAAGTCTTAAGAACCAGGCATGCTATTGTTAGGAGCAGAGAAAGAGACAAATTGTAAAAGTCAGACTACATAAATGATTGCAATGGACAAAAATATCAAGCTGAAGAGGTTAGCAGAACAGACAGGATTTGAAATAAGTCTCTGCTTCATAAGTATGCTGGGAGTCTAGTTTGTGCCCAGCAGAGAACAAGCTTCTTACCAAATTTAACTCTTCATTCTGTCTTACTGCTTCAGAATATGAATCATCAAGTTTTTTCTGCAATTCAGTCAAGAGATCTTTGAGCTGAAATGAAGTTTAGAGTTTTAGGATTTGTCTCCTTAGGATGCCCACTTTTCTTCTGCTCAGTTATTAGTGTGTTGCTCTACCCTAAAGTTAACAAGCATATCAACTCCTCAGCCACAGGGGCTAAAGCATTAGATTAGTTTGCCAGCCAATTAGCCACCAAAGGAAAAAGAACAGTCTAGTCAATGATGTTTACCTCTCTGACTTCTGACACATAGGTAGATCGTTCTATTTCTGCCTTTTCTAGTTCACTTTCCAAATGTTCTCTCTCTTTTTTCAGCTAGAAACAGAAAAACATAATTAAAACAGATGCTTTCAACTTGTAGCATTGTTACTCAATTTACAATTAGCTGTAAAT